>VDFB02390546.1:0-44929 GCA_007258455.2 Sequoia sempervirens | reverse complement strand
ATTTTTCAAGCAATTACTTACAATAATATAACTTCTCCAAACTAATTATTGTTTTATTTACTAACAATTAACTAGCCTATTATTCATTTATAAATTAACATTTATATGTTTATTTTATTATTATCTAAAATAATCTATACACTAAACTAAAAATATATAAACGATGTAATAACCAACACTTCTCCCTTTATTACATCAATCTGAATTAATGGATAAACAGTGCAAGGACTGAACATAGCAGTCCTTATGGAAACTTTGATGAAGCATCTCCACCAATTCTCCTTGCTCACTCGAGAAACACCAAATTGAAGTTGAACCCATCAATGGATCTATAGACTATCAAACTTGCACAATGCATGTGAATTGAGACGCACTCCATTATTCACAAGTATACCAATCCTCTCGTGAATAGAGACAAACTCCATTATCTACAAGAAAAATACCAACCAATTGTGAATCGATATTTACCCAACTATCCATAGTAACACAACCACCAATGAATTTTGAATTGAGACTAACTCAATTATCCATAGTAACACTCCATTTGTAGATTGAGACTTATTCCATTATCCACAAGTACACACCTACAAAACTATGGATTGAGAAAAACTCAATTATCCAGAGGTACCACTCACCATAGTTTGAAGACTTAGATTCTGCAGTGCAAAATTTTTACTCGAACTTGGGACTTGGCAAAAAATTAGACATGGACTCAACAAAAAAAAAACCTTCATAATTACACAGAAAAAGAAATCAATGCAATTGGAGAACATAAAAGTCTAACTTGGTTATCAATTTGTCATAATTCAAACATTATACATCAGTTGATTGTCAAACTCTCAAAATTTGAAATTTCAGTCACTATGTCTATTATGTTTAGGCATTAGAAGAGTTTGAACTTAGCACTTTTGAGTCTTGGAGCAAGACTTAGTCGAGTATTTTCCAAGACTCGATCAAAATCGACAGAAAAGTTTGGTTGACTCGGCTCGGCCAGCTCAGAGACTTAAGAGTTTGGCAAGTCTTGCAGAGTACTCATAGAGTCTTCAAACTATGTCACTCATCAAGTCTATAGATCAAGACAAATTCAATTATCCACAAACCAAAAACAATTACCATGCCTCCCTTGTTCCATGAAGAGACTCAAGATGAAATTGGTTTTGCTTGTCATGTGGTATATCATCTTTGAGCAAAAAGCTAGCTTGAAATGATAAAAGTCCTCCATCCTTCGGTACCTCCAACGTCCAATGTGCTCCTAAAGATGGTCTATTGGTGTAAATACAAGAGTCTTTCCTATCTTAATTGAACAACCAATAAAAAGAGATGTCAAAAGCTGCAAGCGATAAAATGAATGAAAAGTGTTTTAGAAATCCCTAGCTGAGGAGAGTGCACACAATTCCTTTTTTGCTTGAATAATCTCCAAGGTTACCCAATTATAGTTCAAATAACAGTGACCACTTCTAGTTCAAGTATTCCCATTTATGGGATACCAAAATGCTGCCAAAAACTTGTATGACTCTCCTATAACAAATTGGACATCTTGGTTAAGGCAATCCAATGTGCACAAGGGCCTCAAAAACTCAAAAGAGTAGACCCCATCACTAAAGGATGAATATGGACTTGCACTCTCCAAGTGACTAGAGGAATCATCCCACCACACTCCTTGCTAGTCATTTTTTCCAATAGAACTATTGTCATCCATTGTACCCCAAATTAAAATTTTTGCTATACTTAGGCATTTTGAAGAAATGGTCAAAAGTCTTGTTGAAATTGTCAAAAAAGGTCAAAATTGGGAATTTGCATGTCTTGCATGAGGGTCAAAAACTCAAAAATTTCAAAATCTGATGATCTAGGTTTGCTCAGAGCGACCTTGTCCATAAAACCCAGATCTCAGTTTTTTGGCCCTAAATTTTAGTAAAATTTCTATTTTTAAAAACTTTCTAAAAATATAACTTTTTTTTGGGTTTTTCTCAAATGGATGTTGGCAAAATTTTCTAAAACTATAAATTTTGGCTTCCAGGATTCAAACTGATTTTGATTAGCTTAAAATACTTCCTCGTCAGGCTAGTCCAGTCAAAATCGTCAAAAGATCAGTTTTTCCCTAGTGGGTCTATTTTTCTTTTTCATAAGTTGTTTTAGGTTCTCCAAGGCCATTAATGGAGGTTTCTCAACTATCAGGTGTTAGATTCAAGGTATCAAGCATTGTACACATCAAGAAGTTGCAACATATGATTGAGGAACGAAGAACGAAGAGTGGAGGGTGGAGAATCTTGAAAATTGCAAAATTTTGACCAACACTGGAGAGTTCAGGCGCCCTTGCCTAGTCTAGGTGCCTAGGATTTTGTGCCAACCATTTTCCATCCTGACAGTCAAGGCATGAAGTAGTGAACGAGGAACAAGGAAGAAAGTGAAAAATGTGAAATAAAAACTAAGTTGAGCAAGCTTAGGTGCCCCAGGTAGCTAGGGGCACCCAACTTTTCAAGGAACCAAATGTCAGAGTTAGGGTTAAATGTCAGAGTTAGGGTCTTGTGCCTCCAGGACATCTCGTTCAAAATATTCTTAGCTCTACAGTGGATCTATCAGCAAGCTCATTAGAGTTGGCAGTCATCAGATATCACAGGTTGAACGAAGGGATGAAATTGGGCAAAATGGAAAAAGTCAAAAGCAAAGATGAAAATCTCAAAATAAATTCTAAGTCTGGATGAGTTGGGCGCCCCAGCTAGCTAGGGGTGCCCAAGGATTTGAGGCCCTGAAATCAGTTTTCAAGATATATCACTCCCAAAAGACCCCCTCAGAATTCATCAGGCTATCCAATGAGTCTAGCCATCAGTTCATAGTACGCCCTGATCATCCAGAAATGAGAATTCATCAAAAGATTAGAAAACAAGAAAAAGTTGAACATGAAAATGGCTAACATTGGTAAGCTTGGGCGCCCCAGGTAGCTAGGGGTGCCCAACATTTTGAAGGTCAAGATAAAGTTTTTGTCAAAATTTGCCTCCAAGATAATCTTCTTAGATTCGATTAGGCTCTGCAATGAGATCATCAACCAGTTCACAAGATCAATCTAACATCCGAAAATCAAGATCAAAATGGGCTCAAAACTCAAGCAAAAGTTGAAATTTCATTTAAATTGGCTAGTCCGGAGAGGAAAAACTCCCCTAGACATGAGAGGCGCCCAAGGCTTAATACCTTAGTGAAGTTTTCATCATGAAGCTTTCTAAAAAATGTCCACATTCAATGAACTTGCTCAGGATTGGCTTCAAGAAGTTTTAAAGTTGGAGAATAAAACAAGTTTTTAACCTGAAAACCTATTTAAAGAATGCCTTTGCATTCATTCTTCACAATTTTTGTAGGTGGCATCCAAGGCAAGAGAAGAAGAAACATGAATTTTTATTCAATTCAAGATTCAGAGGCTAAAACTTGGAGATTTTTTAGAGTTCTTCATATTTTCTTGATCAACTCACATAGAGATTTCCTTTTTCATGCTTTTTTATTTTATTTTTCCAGGGCATTAGTTTTCAGAAGAAGGGGGTCAATATTTTCAATTTTTAGCAATCTAGGTCAGCTTGGTTCATGATTTTGAACAACTTTGGAAATTTTTTCAATTTTCAAGAAATTGCTTTTTTCACACATGTCCAAGAAATCTTCAGTATTTTCAAAATCTGATCAATTGGGTTCATACAAAACGTGATTCTGCACAAAACCTAGCTCAGCTTTTTTTTCAAGAAAACTTCAAAAAATAGGGTTTCTACTTTTTCAACCAGCCATTAACAATTTTAAAAATGAATGATTTGGGTCTTCTTGCAACAAGATTCTATAAAAAAAACCCATATCTTAGAGTTTTTTTGAAAAGTCTGCCCGTTTGAAGAAAAAAATCAACAAGTTATTTTTAGCTTTTGTGCAAAACTTGTCCAAGCATAGTCAAGTTTACTGTCAAAAGTCAAAATTTTCAACATGGAGTACTCTCACATCGAATTGTAGAGCCGTTGAAATTAGCAAGATTTGATAAAACAATTAAAGATGTGAAAGATTCTCTAAGTTCAATTGCCGAAGGTGAAGAGATCCTAGAAAAGCAGAATTTTGCTATAGACAGTATTGATGCTCCTGATAGAGATATAGTTTCCCGCTTTTTTGTGGATGTGGTTAAGATTTAAAGCAACAACTTTATCCAAGCTTTATTTCCATTCTTATGTTACGCTTTCTTTATATTCATGTCTCAGGCTTCTCCATTCTTTGAAAAAGAAAATAAAACAAGATGTAATAGTTGGCACTTCCTCGTTTTTATGCTTTCATAGGTTGTTAGATGCTTATCTTGTTTTAGTTTTAGAAATAAAGCTTGCATGTTGGCAAGCCTTAGTTGTAAAAGAAAGGATATTTTAGGGTTCCCTACTCCTCTGCTTGTGTATAAATAAGGGCAGCCTTGCCTATTTTTCTTTAATCGTACTTGTGATAAAAAAATGCTGAGCCTACTAGTGACTTCTAATTGTTATTCAGTATTGTTCACTTAGTATAAGAGCAATCTTGTATGCCTCTTTTAGCTGCAAGTTATTGTTTAGTTCTTGTATTCCTTGTGTCAATGTATTTTGGTTGATCACTAAACTGTAAGTTTGCCTATTTTGCTACAATCTTGCTGTTGTTATCATGGAATCAAGCACCACTTGTTCCACGGATAACCCCTCTACAAAGCTTGTTTGTTTCCTAGGTTCGTGATGTTCAAGCATGCAAAACGAGGCAATTTTCAATCAACCTCGAAGTGTGTTCCAAAGTCTCAAACAGTCTGTTTGAGCGTCCCTCTGTGTTCGCCTCGCGAAAACCTTTGAAATGAGTACCCTCGCAAACTCTCGTTGTTTATACTCAATGAAATTGGAAAAAGTGCAGAAGCTCCAAAAAAGAGCGCTCCAACTTTTTCAGAAAATTGACCAAGTGTTGAAGGTGTCAAGGTGGGATTTTTCAACGCCCTTGCACTTAAGTGATTTTTTGACTTGGTGTAAGGGCACTTATTTTTAGCACCCTTACACTTTTTCTCCATACTTAGTCATTTTTGTGACTATGGCAGTGTTTTTTAAGTCATTTGCACTTTTCACTATCTATGCCACTTTTCATGCCTCATTTTATTGAAACGACTTGAGTTTATTTTAACACTTGCAAATAACTTAAAAGTGATGTTAGGTTATTTCTCCTTCATTCTTATGGTTTGTTTTTCACCTCTCTTTGCTAGGCGAACATCTCACGTCTGCAAAAACACGTTTTTGTGAAGATCTTCAACTTGGTTGAGCTAGGTTTTCGTGGTTTTCTCCAGGTATGCTATTTTTCCCTTTTTCCTTTCATTACTTTGTTTCTTTGTCTGAGTTTCAATGCTTGGTTTGTAAACGTGTTTATGTGCTTTGTTTTCTTGTTTCACCACTTCCTCTAAAAACATGTTTCTTGTTTTCTCCCATCTACATCATTCTCCAAACCTGTGCGCTAGTTATTTCTACTTGAAAACGTGTTTCAATTACATTCTTCTACATCGAGCTTACTTCATAATTTTAGTTGGGGTTTTGTTTTGTTTAAATGTGCATTTAGGTAACTTCTTGTCTCGCCATATTAGTCTTCATGGTTTTATTGCGTTTCTTTCTCCTCCATCGTGCCTTTGTTTCCCTCATTACAATGTTGAAAGCATGCACGAGTTTTTGAATGAACTCGTTTCAAAGAAAGAAGCATTCATTTTTTTGAATGAAGTTTTACTTACATGATTGTCATGGCAGTGAAATACTAAACCATTACACAAAGTTTGTGCCAAGGTTTAACTTCAAATGGAAAATGCATGACATTTGGTCGAGCGGACTTTTTGTGAACCTTTGCATATCATTCTTTTTCACCAACTCCTAGTGTAGGAGTGGTGAAAATCACTGCTCCTACACTGGAGTGATCTTCCCTCATTTGCAAAGGCGCTTATTTTTCACGCCTCTACACTTTCAATTCACAAACAAAGAGCTAAGTGTCAGGGTGGGATTTTTTAGCGCCCTGACATCTTCAAGACTCCTTAACACCCAAAAGTGCAAGGGCGCTGATTTTCAACACCATTGCACCAAGATGTATTTTCCTAAGTGCAAGGGCATTGATTTTTCAGTGCCCTTACACTTTTCCCAACTTTTGCTCTAAAACACTTCAAATCGCTATATCTTCACTCTGGACCTCGTTTTTCGACTCCTGCATCATTTTCTGTGCTTCATCGCTCATTTCACGCTTCAACATCGTTGCTCGCTTCATGCATCCCAATGTTTCTTTTTGACTAACGTTTGCTGATTCCCCACCTTGCAATTCCTTTTCAGATCTCATCAAGAGATCCTTGAAGTTGTATCTTTTTGATCCAATTGCTCTCAAATGACAGCTAAGAAGCCTCCATCATCGTCAAAGGCCAAAGGAAAAATGAAATACAAGTACCAAGGTGTTTATCCATCAATGGTAGTAATTTCAAAGGTGGATGAGATAAAAGACATCGAGGTTGGTCATCAAGACCTTGTTGATTTCGTGGAAAGAACTGAGTGGAAGCCTCTTGAAGACTCCCTAAGAGCCATTGTGCACAATAATTTGCATTTGGTGTCCACGTTCCCTACTTTTACACACAATATGGAATTTGTCTTCCAAGTTGCATCCCATTACATCAAGGAAAGCAGAAGTGTGATTGATTCTTCTGGGCATGAGATATTGAGACTTGACCCTGACTTCTTTGATATTGTTTTCAGAGTCCCACAAATGGAGAAGTACATCGAAATCTCAATACAACAAGCACAAAAAGTCTATGACTTAGATCCCAATAAGGCCAAGAACCTGATAAATATTCAATGGTTGAAAGAACCCAGGCACACTATAACAAGATGGTTGAAGGGACTTCCACGAAATGACTTCAAGGAAGATGTTAGAGACATGATCACATTGTTGAGCAGAGTCAAGGGATTTCCTGAATCATCCCATTTTCACGAATGGATGTATGAATACATATGGATCATAAGAAGACAAAAGGATCATATTGATTGGGGCAAACAAATTATTGATTAAATACATAAACAATTGATCAATGTGCCAACCACCTTAAAGTTCTACATGACTTCTTACCTGGTGTATGTTGCAGCTGTGATGAGGCAATTTTTGAGTCTATCTACAAAAGGGAACCGACTTTCAGTACCTGTGTACAAATATTTCTATCAACTAGAGTTGAAGGAAAGCCTTCACCATTTCAGGAGAGTCACCGATGCTTTCTTTATGCCTCTTCTTTTCAGCTTTGATTCGACTCTCAAGAAGAAGAGAGTGTCTGATGAGGCCTACAAAGTGGTGAGTAAAGTCGGATGCATATTCTTACAATTCCCAACTTTTACTTACATAAGGGTAGGATGCTACATTGGGTACCCTTACATGTTGCCCAGATATCCCTCACATAAGTGGATACTCATAGTGTTATGCAAATAGCTTATTTTAGTTCACAAAGAACGGATGAGGATTCACAAGCCGAGATTCAAGTTTCCACTAACAATTGGTAGGTATACCATCAAAAGTGTACAAAAATCCAAATCGGTCTATGCAGAAATGCAGGTCATGACAATCGAGACCTATAGATACAGATTTGATTTTGACTACCGAAATGTAAAGGAGAAGTTGAAAAAGGGTCATCAGTACAAGTATCGCATTGAGGACATCTGGGTTGATTGCAGAGATGAAGAGGCTATATGTAAGATGGATTTTTGTAGAATAATCGTACATCAGATTAGAGATCTTGGTGTTGTTGATTTACCAGAGGATTTCATAGATCCTGGTGACATCATGAATGCTGCTTATGATGAACGAGAAATCTACAAAAGACCTTTGATTGCAATCCAATGGTCCAAAAAGGAAAGTGTTTCCATCAGAGAGAGGTTGGCACCAATATTGGCTAACACTGCAGAGTGGTTACATAAGCATGGCTTTGAGATGAAAACTTTCAGGATAGATTCTGAGGGAGAGGAATCTGGAGCAGAAGCTAGCTGACAACAAGAACCCCGCATGAAAGATAAACCTGCGGCCATTCCCAGTTCTTCGTGAAGAGGCCCTAGGATTAAGTTCACTATCGACATAAAGGATACAAAGGTCGTCCCAAAAGGAGAAACTAGGAAATCTGAACCATCTCGCTCCAAAGGAAAAGGGGTTGTTTCTGAAGAGATAGATTCTGATGAAGAGGAAAATTCAAGTGATCAATCACTAAAGAAGAAGATTCAAAAGAAGCAGACTCTGATGAGGAAGAAGATTTCAAAGGTGAACAAGAGTCTAAAGGTGATCAAGAAGGTGAACCAGAGTTAGAAGAACAAGAGGGTGATCAACAAGAACTTGCGCATGATGAAGAACGAACTATCTCTCCACCTGAGAATGTAGTTGAAGAACTTCCCTAGACATCATCGCCTGTAACTTCAAACGTTCCTCGCACACCTTCGAATCCAAACACTCCTCCACCACCTATTCCTACATCACCTATTCCCACATCTACAATACCCGCAATGGACGTTTCACCAACCCCTGCAACATCAACTGTACTTGATACTCCTTCAGTGACAAGTATACAAACGGTTGACATTTTGTCGAGTCCTCCATCATCCATTCCTAGCCTGTCATCTCCATCCTATGATATCACTTCAGAAGCTGAGTTTAATAGGTTCATGAATGAATCCATGCCTGATCAACTCAATGTGCAAACTACAGAAGCAGTTATGACTGACACTACGCCAATTGTCACTATACCAATCATTCCTTCAGAAGTGATGGTGACAAGAGAGTTGACGGTTGACTCAAAAGCTCATACCTCCTCTCTTCCCCCTTGCTTGGTATCTCAGGTATCGAAGTGGAAAAAGAAAATGATTTCTCCATAAGAGTTCAATCTTGAAGAGACAGCCCCTCCAAAAGCCAAGGGGGAAGAAAAACACAAAGGTGTATTCACGGCTGAATGTTGACAAGGCCAGTCATAAATATGCAAGATTGGCATAGCACCTCGAGAGGAAGGAGATGTCAATATGGAGGATTACACAGTGACAAGAGTCCAGCTTGGCAATGTCACGAATGAAAGTGCAAAGGCAGATGCATAGGTAACCTTGGATATACTAGCTAGAAGACTGGGCAAAATGGAGCAAGCTCAAAACATCTACAAACAGAAGGCAGAGCATTATGCCAATGTTGTAAGGAGACTTGCAAGATCTTCAAGTAATGCACAACCGTTGGCGATGGTAAGTGTTAAGGACCCAACTGTCAAGAAGGCTGAGATGTTTGCTTCTAAAGGAAAAGTGTTATATGATTTCATCAAGAATATTGTAGAACAGGGTTCTTAGATTATAGTTGTTGTGGATGAAAAAGCTACTCGGATAGCCAAGCTCAAAATTGAGCTTGATAAGGAGGAGAGTGTACTTTCCCAAGAGCGCAGAGAAATGGAAAAATTCCTGTTGTTGTGGTCACAAATGAAACAGGCAAAGCTCAATAAATTGGGGGAAGCTAAGATGATCCTCGACAAGGAGAAAACGTAGAGGTAAGAGAATCACTGAAGCATCGTATTCAGATAATCAAATCTCTTACAAAAGGTCTCCACCAAGTACAGGAAGATGTCGATGGGCATTGTGCGATCCTTGAAAGAGGAATTAAGGAGTTACCAGGGAAGCTCCTTGAAAAGAATCGTATCTTCCTTTCAGCCATAGAACTTTCCTAGATCTTCAAAGAAGCCATCATGAATCAAGTAGAGTGCAAAATTTTCAAAAGCCTCTATGGATGTTATTTGTGATACAAGGCTTACTCTTGACCACCTAAAGACGCATCTTGATAGGTGCAAAAAGGTTCACTCATCCGCAATGAGATCAATCATGAGGATTCACACCATTGTGGATTACATCGTTGGTCCGGATGAAAAGTTCATGCAGGAGACCAGGAAGAAGTATGAAAACTTATGTGCCCAATCAAGGAACCATGAAGATTCCCAATCTCTAGTGTTGAATTTTTTGATGCTTTCCTTTTACGCATCTTGTAAATAATTTCTGACATCTTAAATGTCTTTTCTTAAAATGTAATTACACTGAAAATATGAGATGTAGTTTCTTAAAGACAAATTACATTTTGACTTTAGTCAAAGTTAGGTGAGATTTTCCTAAATTAACTCACCTAACTTTCCTAACTTTTCTCACTTGATTTCCTAATTTTGCTCATCCCTCTCATTTATAAATATGAAGGATTTCTATTGTAAAGTTTACCTTTAGTATTTTGCAACAAAGTGCTGCCCTTTTTGAAGTAGAATTGCAAAACTTTGCGTTCATACTTTGTGAATGAAATCTAATCAATAAGGAAGACAATTGCAAACTACACTTTGTGTTGGATTCAATAATCTTGTGAATTGATCTTATTTGGTGGTGATTAGTATATGATATCTGAAGGGCTTCAAGTAATTTATGTAAACTTTTTGTTACATTCCTTATTTGGATTTATGTTTATGTTTGGATACTTTTGTTGAATGATCTACAAGACTTTGTGCTTGTAATCATTCATGTTTGAGGAATTGCTACGTCTAAGAAGACTTTGTGCTTTTAATGCAACAAATGATGTCTCTCACAAATCCATCAGTGAAAAAGCTACAGAACGACTTTGTGCCTTCATGAGCTTTCCCTTTTCTTTTACTTGTTTATTATTAATCACATCTGGTATCTCTACGCTTTGCTTTGACAAGATAGAGGTATTGGCATTACTGCTTACTGTTAGTTTAAAGTTATCATGAATTAAGAACTTCCAACTGTGAATCATTACAAAACATCTTCTTTGAAAAAAGAGAGAAGCATGAATGTGACACCCCCCACATTTTGTAAGTACAGTGTACATTGTCTAAATTCTTTATTAGTTTTACCATAGCTTCTGTCAGCAGTAAGAAGGGCACCTCCCCTTTCTGAGAGGAGAGATTGTATCTCACATAGTTGTGGCTGAAGTCTAGATTGTGTAATCTATTGAAAAGATGATTACATAATTTTCACCCAATAACTATCCTAGAAGTGTAATCTTTGTTACTTGAGATTTGAGAAAATAAAGTCTTGTGCCTACTTTGTTGCCTTGATATAATGTCTCATATTTCTGTTTGATATGTTCTGCTTATATGATCTTTATTTTAGTTTGCATTGAAAGTACAATAGATGTGTGTTGGAAGAAAGCTTATTTAAGTAGTTATGTCAAAGAATCATTCCTTGTGCATTTTTGACTCTCAAGCTCTGTGTTTACTTGAGTATTTAGAAACATCATTAGAGTAGGCTTAGTCGTAGTTGAACTTCTAAAAGAGAAAATCTTAGCTTCGACGATTGACTTTTATAACCTTGTGCTCTTAGCTGAACAAAAGATTGGCAAATTAGTTTTAGTTTACTTTCTTTAAGCAACATCAACAAAGAGGGAGCTTCCCCTCCTAATTCGAAGGGTAGTTAATCTGTGCATAGTTGTTCATTTCTAATTCACATGCCAGAGGTGCAAATTGAAATGCCAACATCGTCACTATTTTCTTTAAAATCCAACCCATCTAAATGTCAATAGTGTGGATTCTAGGTATACAACTAGATGACCAAACATATCTCGTTCTGTGTGGTTTATGTAGTCAACGATGTTAGCATCATATAAAGGATTTGGAATTGTAGTTCCAATCAAGAAGTGCATTATATCCTCTTCATGGCCACTGTAACTTTGGCTTGAATGTTTGTTAGGTTCCTCATCACGACCACCCATATCTTTGTATGTTGCATCATCGCCCACTTGAAGCATAAGTGCCACAGAAGGGCAGCTTTTTTATTGTCCCTGCACATAACGATAGCCCCTTGGCACCTGCAGTAGGAAGAAGACATTGTGCCTCTCGTGCAACACCTTGAGCGTCATTTCACCTTTATTGTACTTATTGTCATGGTCATTGAGATGGAGGGCAGGCATCAAGGGAAATGTGTAGCCAGTTATTCTGGGGTCATCCCATTCATCTTCCTTTCCATCCAAACTCACAAATCTTCATTCTTCACAACCACAAGAAAGATAATAATTCTAATATCAAATTAAAACTGGTAAATCAATGACTATATGAAATTTGATTTCAGCTCGATGATTTTCAATACAATACAAATGGCTTTATAAAGCCTTTCATTTTCCCAATAACTACTTACAAAAATATAACTTCTTAGAACTAATTATAATTTGATTTACTAACAATTAACTACTTCTCAAAACTAATTATAATTTTATTTACTAACAATTAACTAACCTATTATTATTTATAAATTAATATCTACATGTTAATTTTTTTTTTTTATTATCATCTAAACTAACCTATTTACTAAACTAAAAATATATAAAAGATGTAATAATCCAACATAATGAGATAAAGGCATGGTTACCAATTTAATAAAATGTTAGATTGAATTATGAAATGTATTGTTTTTAATATTTTCTAAATTTTGTATTTTGAATTTGTATATCAATTCATATAAATTCCCAATTCAATTCTAATGTTTCCTAATATATTTATATAATAAATATGGTGAGTGCCTTATCATACGACTATTTGAAATTTCCTATATTTAAATTTTCCTATTTTTAATTGTCCTCCCATGCTATTCCCTTAAAAAGCTCTCTTGTCCCTTACTGTCCCAGAAACGTGTTCCCATGTTTATTACCGTCTCCATTCCGGAAACATCGTGGAACAAAGTTTAATTCAGAGTGCATGATCTTTATTTCATATTTTTTAAGGGCAGGCATTGCTATAAGCATATGCTTTTGAATTATAAGGAAAAACTTGATTTTACTCACTATGATGAGTTTGCAAACTACACGAAGACAGAAAATACATTTTACCACCTGCATCAACATGTAATATGATAGTTGCCTGGGATGTCTGCTTTCCCATACAGATGTTTGTTTGTGTACACAATTCTTAGTTAGAAATGTACTCATATTTAGTTGCAAGAGGTTTATGGCCCGAGGCATACACAGCATTCCCATAAGAAATGAGACGCAAAAAATAGACACTGCATCCACAAACAAAATTTCCATTCATGACCCACTGAATATTCAACCACAAAGGCAAGTCCACAGAGACAAGTCACATACAAGAAGATACAACTGATGTCATCCATAGAAAATAATACTTATGATGGAAAGGACCAAACCAGTGCCACTTCGAGTAACATTCTTAAATTGATCAGGCCCATGTTGGGTCCAATTTAGACAAATCAATGTGAATTATTTTCTTCATTTATGTTGGAGGCAAATCTTCAGGAGATATCCCCAAAGCTTGAGGAAGAGTTTTTGCAGATGAACCATGGAACTTGAATCTGAAAAACTGAAGTATATTAGTCCATCCACAATCTTATAAGGCATGTCTCAAACAAGGAAAATCTAAAACTAGTGGCTTCAGTCATCAATTATTCTAAATCTTTACTTAGCAAAAGAAGTAAATATTTCCCAGTTTCTGGGATGAGGGGACATGGAGGGTGAATGCTTTTTCAGATTTTGAGAGGTGGAGGAAAAACTATTAAAATAATATAATATAAAATTAAGATTTGAAATTCAAATATAAATAAATAAAAGATTAATTTAAACAAACTAAAAGAAGCTGGAATTTAAAAAAAAATATACATCATATTTAGTTAAAGCTCAAGGCTTCCACCATCTACATACCCAGTTTCCCCCAAATAATCTTGTTGTAAACTATCTTCTTTTGTGGTATGTGTTGGAATTTATAATTTTTCAAGTAGCACAAATCTAAAGATTGATCAAGAATAGACCATTTGACAACTTTTCTTTAGACATCTCAAGTTCTCAACAGCATCTCGAAAGTGTTTTGCTAATTATTCAAGTTTCTATAACATGATTTAGAACCATTTGGAGATCCTAATGCTGCTTAAGCCCCTAAATTTCCTCTTCCTTTTTCTGCAAAAGTTTGTTTGCGAGACTCTAGTACTGACTAAACTTTAAGGCCCTGCTTGGAATCGTGATAAAATGTGTTATATGGTATTATGCAATGAGCTTCATATTTCAATGCATGAATTTATAAAACAATAGTAAAGCAATTGCCTTTCGATTTACGTCAAGGCTTCCTTGTGGCCTACCATGTTTCATCTACTATGTTGGCGTTTAAATTCGCACCTCTGGTATGCGTATTTGAAACGGACAGCTATGCACAGATAAACTGCTCTTCAAATTAGGAGGGGAAGCTCCCTCTTGCTGATGGTGTTCAAGAAAGTAAACTAAAACTAAGTTGCCTATCTTTTTGATCAGCTAGAGCACAAGGTTTATAAAACACAAACGCCGCAGCCGAGATTTTCTGATTTAAGAACTTCAACTACAACTAACTTAAACTAAAGACGTTTCTAACTTCTCAAGTAATAAGCAGAGCAAGAGAAATTAGAAATGAACAAGGATGATTCTCTGACAAAGTACTTCAATAAACTCTTTTCCAACAAACATCTACACACTTCAATGTAAGCTGAAATCGAGATCATAAAAGCATAACACAAATAACGGAAATATGGGATTTTGGACCAAGGCAAAGGAGGCTCATGATTTTATTACTCAAACTTCTGGAACAAAGCTCACTTCTAACATGCCTCGAACAAGAAATTGCAGCTAAAGAGGCTTGCAATCTTGCTCTTACACAATAGAAACATCAATCACACTAACTCCTTGTTGGCTAAAGAGGCTCAACAATTTGCTTATCACAACACAATTGAACTGAAACTGAATAACAACTTGCTGCAATACAGGCTCGCAATTTGCTAACACAATAACTGTTTTTAAAAACTAAATAAGCAAAGGCTCTTATTTATAGACAAGCAGAGGAGTAGGGAACCCTAAAATCTCCTTGCTTTCACAATCTAGGGCTTGCTCAGCAAGCAAGCTTTATTACTAAATCTAGAAAGAAGATAACTAAAACCCTAGAAAGCAGAAAAAGCGGGAAACGCCAACTATTACATCTTATCTTCTTTCTCTTCTCAAAGAATGGATAAGGATCATTCCAAGAATAGAAAGAAAGTGGGAAAGAAAGCTTCTAGAAGAAAGCTGCTTTAAAGCTCGATCACATCTGCTAGGAAATTAGAAACTGTGTCCCGGTTCGGTGCATCTATACTATCTTAAGGCAATATTCCGATTCTCCAAGATCTCTTCATCTTTTGTGATCAAACCTAGAGGATCTTTCACTTCTTCAGTTGCTTTATGAGTTTTGTTCTTGAAAAACATCGCTGCCCCAAAAGATGACTCACTAATTGATAACTTGGCGGCTCTGCAACTTTATGCTTCTGACACCTCTCTTGATTTCCATCAGAAAAGTATTGCAACACTCTTTTCCGATACCTTTCCTCTTTCTCATATCACACCTTCTCTCGTTCTTCAGTTGAGATGATGAAGTTTTGACATAGTGTCGATTTGGTTTAAAACTCGAGGGGAGTGTACTCCATATTGAAAACCTTGAAGAATGACTATAAACTCGCCTATGTTTTGACAAGTCTTGAGCAACTTTCTATTTTTAGAATGCTGGTTTTTCATCTTCAAAAGGACAATTTTTTGGGAATTTATCTGAGATATGGGTTTTGCTCAGAATTTCGTTGCAAGACAACCCAGATCGTCCGTTTTTTAAAATATTGAATTTTGACTGAAAAAGCAGCAAACCCTAATTTCTTCAATTTTACACCGAAAAAGCTGGCACCTGGGTTTTGTTCAGAACAAGATTTAAAATGGACCCAGTTGATTAGATTTGTAAAACCCTGATGTTTGATTGAAAAAGCAGCCAACCCTTAGGTTTTGAAATTTTCTTGAAAAAGCTGCGATATGGGTTTTCTTCAGAAGACTGATTGGAAAGGACCCAGATGGTTGAAATTTGAATGCACTGAGGTTTTCACTGACATGCAAAATAAAAGCACTTGCTGCAACTTGATGAAGTTCTTGAAAAATTCCTTCAGAAGATTGAAGAGAAAAGACCCAGATGACAGAAAAATGGAAAGCCTTGGCCTTCTGCTTGAAAAATTCGATCTTCTGGAACAAAAAGCTTGAAAAAGCAAGGGTTTATGCTTGCTGGTCTGAAAAATCTGATGTAAAACCGACAACTACGTTCTTGAATCTTGAAAAATTTCTTCAAACTTGCTGCTCCAACTTTCTCCCTTGAAGGCTACCTACAAAAATAATGAAAATAACATAAAAGAAAGATGTTAAATAGACTTAGGGTTTTGTTTTTGCTTTGCTTTCTTTTGCTTTTATCTCCAAAACCCTAAATCTCAATCTCTTTGAATTTGGACACCATCCTTCTCCTCTTGCAAATTTTGAAATTTTGAAAACTCTTGAAAAATCCTCAAAGGCATGAAACTTTGGGCACCTTTCTTCAAGAGGGGCGCCTATTTCCACTAGTGTTAGTCAAAATTTTGGTATTTTCAACTTTTCTCCATTTTGACAGGCTACTTCACCTCTGATTTCCCGTTGACAGATCAACCCGACAGGCGAGCTGAGTGGTTCACGGCGGAGCCTGACTGAAACTGAGAAGGATGTTCTGGAGGCACCTCCGGCTAAAAACTTGATTTTGACCTTCAAATCCATGGGATGCTTTTCCTTCGAGGGGCTCCGAACTTTTACAGTGTTAGCCATTTTTCTGATCTTCAATTTCTTCATTAACTCCTCTTCTACTGATGATTTCGTTGAATTTGGTGTTTTAGGCGTCGGATTGACTGACGGTCGTGCTCATCGCGAAGCTGATGAAGAATGAGAAGGGGTCTTCTGGAAGAGATTTTGCCAAAAAGTGAATTTTAACCCTTCAAAAGTTTGGGCACCCATCTTGACTGGGGGCGCCCACTTTACCAACACTTAGTTTATTTTTTATTTTTTTGTGTTTTGCTTCTGGATCTTTGTTCTAAGCTCTCATCAGACTCCCTGTTCGGCGCTTTGTATCTGGAGACTGCGACCTCCGATAGGCGTGCTGAGTATCTCATTTGAAAGCTAGATCAACCATGAAGAGATCTCATTAGACACTCGTCTGCAAATTCATCTGTTGGGACCCCTGAAAACTTGGGCGCCCTTCTTCACCAGGGGCGCCCACTTCCTCCAGACTTAGCCATTTTTACTAATTTTCATCTTCAAGTCTGAAACCTTCATTCTGTACCTTCGTCTTCGATCTAAATCTGTAGGATGTTAAACAGTCGGACGTGCTGACAAAGACAGGCATCGCGAAGCTGGCAGGATACTGAAAAGATCAAACATATTCTTGAACCCTAACGACTGAATTAGGCCCTTCAAAAATCTAGGCACCCTTCTTCACCAGGGGCGCCCAAAATCTGAACACTTAGTCAAATTTTGATATTTTCAACTTTTCCTCGTTCTGACTTCAGTTTGGATCCCCCCTATTCGTCGCTAAATTCCGGATGACTGAGTAATCTGATAACTACACCGCTAAATTCGTTGCGAAGCTGACAGAGAATTGAACAACATTGACTGGAGGCGCAAACCCTAATTCTGACATTTGGTGCCCTAAAAAGATGGGCGCCCTTTTTCTCCTGGGGCACCCAAACTTGCCAATGTTAGGAAATTTTCATCATTTTTTATCTTCTTCATTCTCCGTGCATGTTCATCATTTCATCTTCTGTTGAACGTCTGAGTGTTGATTCTAACGCCTGGCAGCAGAATGACCTCCATTGATGACCTCGGAGCTCCAGATACGCTTCTGAAAAAGCAAAATAGACCCACAAGGGCAAAACTGACTATTTTGAGATTCTGACTGCACCAGCCTGATATGGACGTATTTTGAGCCAATCAAAATTAGTTTGGACCCTGGCGGACCAACTTTCTATTTTTTGAAACTTTCTATTTTTAGAAAGTTTTGCCAATATCCATTTCCAAGAAAACCCAGAAAAACCCAGAAAACGTTAAAGAAAATTTCTAAAAATAGCAGTTTTCCTAAAATTTAGGGATGAAAAACTAAGATCTGGGTTTTGTGGATTAAGCTGCTCTGAGCAGACCCAGATCATCAGAATTTGAAAATTTTGTGTTTTAACCCCTCATGCAAGACGTGCACACCCAAATTTTGACCTTTTTGACTGATTTAACAAGACTTCCCAAATTTTGACCTTTTTGACTGATTTAACAAGACTTTTACTCATTTCTTCAAAATATCTAAGTGTAACAAAAATTTTAATTTGGGGTACAACATACTATTTGTTAATGACTAAGAAATATGTTGGATCGAAATAAGAGGTGAAGCCACATCTTTGCTAAATTGGAAGAATAGTGAAAATACACAAAAATAAGAACATTCAATCTGTAGGGCTCGAGGCTCACCATACTTCCATATTAAATCTATGAAAGGTAGTATTTATAAAAATATAATACAATAATGTCTGCCTGCAGGAAACCAATAAAGAATCATATGAAAATTCTGATGTCACGGTGTCCTCAGGTCTGCTGAGGAACGCTGAGGTGTGCCCTAAAGGTTGTGCATTTTAGGGAACATCCTCAAGGATGTGTCCTTGGGGTGCGCTGAAAAATAGTGCATATATCTCACCTAGAAATATCTCACCTAGAAAATTGTACAAATTCCTTGTGATTGGTTTTTAAAGAGACATTGTAAAGGCGCAAGTATAAATGTAGAGCATTGAATTTAACTTTTAAGACTTGCAAAGGGCAAAAGGAGAAGGATGTTTGTGGAATGAAAAGAGGAGAAACATATAGAGAGGGTCAAAAAGAGGAAGACCGATGATAGAAGCAGGACACTGTATGTCAAGCACATCTAGAAGAAATACAACGGAGATGGAAAGACCTAGGGATTTCAAAGAATGGGACACAAGCATAATGGAAGGGGATTCTTAAGAAAATGGAGAATCTAATAGCAATGAAAGTGAGTCCAAGAAAAAATGTGGATTGCAAGGAAAATGGTAGATAGTAGCAGATCAGGGCAAGACTTTCAAAATGGCCAAAGGAAACCTATTTCTAGTGATTAAGGATGAATTGATAGAACCAAAGGTAATATTTCTGACTAGCAGAGGAGAGAAGAGGAATTTATGAAAAGAATTAGTGTTCTACAATGACCAGTCCACCCAAAAATTGGGACATTATAGGGACTGGGACATAATATCCCTTCATTGCCACTTGCAGGTGGGGACATCCCCAAAACCTCCCTACAGAAGTAGGGGATATCCTGGGTGGGTCCCCCTAGCATCGCTAGGACAGCCAGGGTGTAGTTGGATATCTATCGACCATCTTGGAGGCATGGGAAAGTGCCCACGCTGGCCAATGTTTGTGTCATGATAACAATTTTGATTTGTGACAAAGCTTTAAAAAAACAAACAACTTGATCACATGCACAAATGGTTGAGCTTCG
The DNA here is from genome assembly GCA_007258455.2 of Sequoia sempervirens. NCBI lineage: Eukaryota > Viridiplantae > Streptophyta > Pinopsida > Cupressales > Cupressaceae > Sequoia > Sequoia sempervirens. Next base: position 25,587 of record VDFB02390546.1, on the reverse strand, counting down.
AAGAAAGAAGGAATATTTGCATGGTACTGGAGGAAAAATACTATTAAAACCATCGCTATTGTTTTTGTTTACTTGGATGCATGCTCCCTTAATTTTTAAAAGTTGGTGATCATATATTTCCTGTTAAAAAGGCGTAGGACAATTGAGAGGGGGGGGGGCGGTGGGGTGGTGAATTAGTTGTCACACAAATTCAAATTCAAAACTTCAACACTTATCAATTCCACAACCACATTATTTTGTTATTAAGTATGAGCATGAAACACAAATAACAGAAAGTAATCAACACAATGAACACCAGATTTTTTGTGTGGAAAACCCAATGAGGGAAAAACCACGGTGAGGTTCAACTCACAATATAAAGTAGTTTCAAAACTAAATATATAAGGCTCACTACCAAGGGCTCATTGCCCCGAATAGGACTCACTGTCTGGATACAAAAGCTTACTGCTTACAAGGGAGGCACACTACCTACAAAATGATTCACAAAACAAAATTGGGCTTCTTAGCCAAAATGAACTGAAAAATAGTGCACCTAACAAGTGCTAATGCAGTTCCAGTGATGCTCAATAGACTAACTTAACACACTTCATCATTTTTGCTCTTCTTCACTTTCACATTCACTACTGCTTCATTGATCACACACACTCTGTACTTCTTTCCAAAAAAAATTTCAACACATATATATACTCGATCTATCCACAAGCATTGATTAGGTTGGCCTAATTAGATGCATCTCCTTGCTTACCAAAAATACCAACCTGTCGGCTCCAAGTATTCACAGAATCTTCAAATAGCAATTCAAACACTTAATACACTACATCATGTCGGCTTAGACCTAAGATAGGTCACACATATATTTGCATAACAAAATTAATTCACCATATTACCACTAATCCAAGAATTTGGCCAGAAATAGACTTCATTGCAAAAAGTAATCAATTGAATAATGCCAATACGCCATACGAGTACCGGAGCACATGAAATTTTGAACATACATGCCTTCAACAACCATAAACTATTTCCCAAAACTACAAGCAATAACTGCCAACAACAGAGGATTGCGGACTAGAATACTGGATAGTACAACTTGAAAACCGGTTTAGATACCAGACCAAAATACCGGACCAGGCACTAACTTAGACTTGTAACCATAACATGGTGACATCAATGACAACACAAAACTGTGGAGATAATCATTCTTCTTCATTCTTCCAACATTTCGTATGATGCAAGGTTCTCCCAACCCCCCTACCCCCATCCCCACGGGTCCAGTCCGATGCTAAGATAGCTATGGATTCACCTAGGCTTCAACCTAGGAACCTTGGAAAAACTCAAGCCAAATCTGGCCAAACCCAAGGGGACCACAAACTCTGGCCAAACTTGACCAAACCCAAGGGGCCCTATGGTCCAAGTGCCCAAAATTTAAAAAAAAAACACTCTTTGATCATTTTTTAAAATTGAAAATGCCTTAAAAACCTAATTTTTCCCTAAATTGAGGGCATTTGACTTATTTTGTTTTATTTCACATAAACGAGACCAAAACATATTTTTCCTCCAAGCTATCATTGTTTTTGATAAGGTAAGTGTTGTGACCTTTTCACACATCGCCCCATTCAGATGGGGACCCCCTAGATTTTGCCCCGTTCTGGTCTTTTGGCTTGGGTTTTTCTCTCTCTCTTTCTCTCTCCCGCTCTGTCTCTTTTCTGATGTCCGCCTTTCGAGGGGTTGCGCCCATCAGTGAATTTAAGTGTGGAACTAACCAAGTCTAAAATTAGGGTTTCATCGTTTCTGGTCAGTCCAAGGTCAGGTAGAGTCAGTAAATTGAAAATTGAACTTAACATTGTTGTCAGCAGGTATCCAGCAGGCTTTCAGCAAGTTTTCATCAGATTCTGAGGTACTTACTATTTTTAATAAGTGTGAAATTACAGACAATTTGTCAGCTATTTTGAGATTCCGACAGTCACCCAGTACTCAGAGCACATCAGGCTGCTCGTATGCAAGATTTGAGCTAAAACAGACAACTTACTATTTTTAGTAGTCTGGCTTCCAGCACGAATTTCAGGGTCCAGATGCAGAGTTTTTCTTTGCATGTCTGGATATTCCTTCTGGGTTTTTCGAGACCTTCGCGATGATGTAACATGCAAGACGAGGCGACCACTTTCAGGATTCAGCCTTCTGAGGCTATTTTTAGGGTTTGCATGTCAGGGTTTCTTTTGCATGTCGGGTGATTCCTGATGGGTTTTTCGAGAGCTTCACGATGGTGTGACATGAAAATGGAGATATTCACTTAGTAAGGAACTTGCTATTTTTAGCAGGTGCGTCCCGGCAGCTGCCTCCCAGTAGTTCAGAATCACGAGCTGATCGCAGTGTCGCAGAAACGAAGGCAAACCGAGTTCATTTGGTATGCATGCGAAGCGGATTAGGGTTTCCAACTTCGGAGCCTAAAAATAGGCATCAAAAGTCAAAATTTGCAAAAACCGGTGTAAACCACCGTGATCAACATTCTTCAGGCTATCTGCTGGTGAAATTTCAAGTCAAACGGAGCACTTACTATTTATAGTAAGTCAATTTGGAAACTGGCTAAAAATAGTAAAACCAGTGCATGCGTCGTTGTCAGCAGTAAGGTCACGTGGTGAGGAGCGCCTCATTCAAATTTCAACTCGATCGGAGCTTGGGAGCTATCAGAAACCTGAGCTTACTATTTATAGTAAGCCACCTTAAGAAACAGGCTAAAAATAGCAGATCAGCTAAAATGGCAGTGTTGACCAGACAACAAGGTTATGAGGATGCAGTGCGCAAAATTTCAAGCCGTTCCGAGCTTCAGAGATACAAATTCGGAGGACTTACTATAAGTGGCAGGGCACGTAAGCTGGCGAAAGATGATGAAATTTTTTCTAAGTCTGGAACTTCATCCAGTAGGCATAAGGAAATGCGCCCAGCTAGTGAGGAGGCATAAAAAAATTCTAAGTATGGCGTTCATCCTTCACATAGGGAAAAATGCGCCCAAGGCACAAGAAGTCAAAGGAAGTCAACAATCTTCGTCCTGCTCAGGGGTCCAAATGCGCCCAAAGAGGGAGGAAAGCTCAGAAAAGTTGAAAAATTTTCTAAGTAAAGGAAATCCGTCTCACCCCTCTAAATGCACCCAAGATACAAGTTCATCCTTCACAGGAGGTGAAATGCGCCCAAAGGCAAAATGGTCAAAGAAAAGTCAAACATTTTAATTCCCCTCATGCATCAAAATGCGCCCAAGCTCATCCTGTAGCATAGGCAAAATGCGCCCAAAAGAAAGGAGGGAGTCAACGAAGTCAAAGTTTTTATCCTTCATCACATGCAAAATGCGCCCAGCTTGCAAACTCGTCCTCCTCACCCTCCCAAATGCGCCCAAACTTGTGCATGTCAAGACAAAAAAGCGAAGTTGAAGAGTCATCCAGTTGATAGGTTCAAATGCGCCCATGTTTGGATAGTAAATGGTGAATAAGGGTGATAATTGAGGTGAAAATTTTGCCAAGGCATGGTAAATTCAAGGTGAAAGCTAGGCATTATCCTCCATCATGTGTAGAATGCGCCCAAGGTGGTGGGCCTTAGAGAAAATTGCTAGGCGTGTGTGTTGGGTGCCTAAAGCCTAAAGGTGTGTGGCGTGATTTTAAATCCGTCTTCAAATGCTATATGCGCCTAGGGAGATGGGAGTTATAAGGTGAAATGGAAATATTGCTAAGGCGTGGTGTGTGTTGAAAAATGTTTGAAGGGAGTTATAAGGTGTTAAAGTATTTTCTAAGGTGGTGAAGGCAAAGTGGCTAAGGCGTGATTTTAAAATCCTCCCAAGTATGTTAGGCGCTTAAAATATTTTAAAATAGCTTGAAGGCGTTGAAATATTTGAAGGTGGTGGAAATAAAATGAAGTGTGCTAGGCGCCTCAAGTAGAAATAAAATATTTTCTAAGTGTTGGAGAACTCCTCTAAGGCGTTGGAATTTTTTCTTTAAGGTGTGAAGTGTTTGCAAATGAAGTGAGAAATAAGGTGTGCTAGGTGAATAAATTTTTCTCTAAGTGAAGATGATACTTCTCTCGCTGGCAGATGATCAAAATATTTTCTAAGGGAAATTTTTCAAAAAATGCAAGATGATTGAAATATTTTCTAAGGCAAATTATTTTTCCCTTGGAAAATACGCCTAGAGCTCAAAGTAATGAAGTTTTCCGAAGCACGAGCCAATTTTCTCAGCAGTAGAGTCAGAAGTGAATGATATTGCACAGATGAATTCAAGTTCTTCAGTTTAGAGCAACACAGGATGATCGCAGGCGAAGAATCAATTTAAAATGGTGAAAATAATATTTTTTCTAAGGTTCAAAATTCAAAAAATTAAATGAACCCGTTCGTTGGGTACCCATGGATTCGAGGCGTTCTGAAGAAAATTTTCTTCTGGGTACTGAACATTTGCAATGGTGGATGGATTTCCAAGTCTTTCAAACTTCGCCGACACTTTTTCAGTGAAGAATTTAATCAGTGCTCAAATTGTGAATTTTCCTAAGGGAAAATTTAAAATTTTCTAAGGCAAATTTGAATAAAATATGTTTTCAAGATGAATTTTCTCCGAATGATGAATTTGAGGTCAGTTGCTTAGATAATTTTGATCAAATTCTTCAAGGATGGATTTTTCAGAGCAGAAGAGAGTTAAAATTCAAATTCCAGTAACAGAGCTCCGGCTGGTGAGTAAAAAATGATGAATTTAAATTAAATTTTTTGAAAAGAAATTCAAAGGCGCCAGTCAAAGTCAAGTTTCTAGAAGAATAATATTCCCGATGACTGGAGACAAGTGTCAGAAATACCAGAGAGGGAAATTTGAATTCTTGAAGTGGAGTAGTGGAAGTTTAATACACTGGCTAAAATTAACTTCTTCTAGAATTTGAATTTTAGCTATAAAATGGAGAAGTTTTCCACTTGTTTTCACAGCTGAGGAAGGCGAATTTTCTCTAAGTAAGGCATTGCAGTGAAGAGTTCAAAGTTTTTGCTGAGATTGCTGAGACTAGTTAGGGGAGACGCCTTGAGAAAGTGTCATTGCTGAAGTGAAGAAAGGACACACTTGCAAGTTGCTTAGTATCCAAATCTGCATTTGAAGAGGTACGCCTTAAGTTGCTTGTGCTGAGAGTTGAAGGAAGGACGTCAAGTAAGTTGCTGAGAAGTATGCCCTTGCTGGTCAAAAGAAGTTTTTGCTGAAGTCCAGAGTTGCTTGTGCTAGAGGTACGACTTTGTTGAGGCTGAGGCTTAACTCATTGCTAAGTAGAAGTTGCCAGTAGAAGGAGAGACGCCTAGAAGTAAATTGCTGAGAACTCAAAAGTACGAGTTTGCTGATTGCTGATACGAAGTCACGAAGTTCAAATTGTTGATTGCAGATAGTGAAGTGAAACCATCAAAGTCTACTTAGAAATCTGTTCTAAGTGTTGGAATTCAAGAAAAGAAGCTGAGGTTTGCAAACACGAAAGTTATTGCAGCTTCTAAAGTCAACTGCAGCCCCTATACAATGCCTTATTTGATTAAATTTAATTGCTGATGAATGTTTGTTATGTTGCAGATGGCTGAAGCGAGGACAACCGGAAAGGACAATGGTGCCTCAAGACAAGCTATGATCAAGAAGTTGAGCAAGACATTCTTGCCAGAGTCAAATTTTATTTCAAAGCTGGGCAAGTTGACAGACACTAACCTGGGCTCTGTCAACCTGGATACCTTCAAGAACAGGCTGTTTGGAATTGGAAGTCATCGGGCTTCAGCCACTTCGCACTACATTGTTTGGAATGGATTATATGCAGTTGTTGGTTTTTCGCGAGCCATTCAGTGCTCAGAGCTGATAATGGAGTGCGCTAATTGCTACGAGAAGGAACACCGGTCGATCATGTCACCTGATGGCCAAGTACTCACCAATCTTACTCTGGCAGCCATTGGTGAAGCTTTTGGGATCCCGGTGCATAGGAACATGATTTACAAATCCAGGGAGCGAGCGGAGCGGATGTACGCTTCAGCTTTCGAGAGATGCATGGATACAATTAACACCCACTGGATGAGCACTCCTAAGCCATCTCATGCGAAGTTGCCAAAACAGATCATAGCGGAGGACCTGAAACAAGAATACTGTGATCTCATCATGATGCTGAGCAGGGTTGGTGGTTGCCCACAGTCCTACATTTTTGAGCCTTGGATGTTTTATTACATCAACCTGGTGCTAGAAGGCAAGGATTATGTCAATTGGGCTGAGATGATAAGCGACAATATACATGAGCAGCTCCTGAGCTTGAGGAGGACTAAAACGTTTTACATGAGCTCCTATCTCATTTATATGTTGGCACGGATGACGAGGTACAGGGGGATTTCATATAAAGAACCTGTGGGATGCGGCTCTCATCAGTTCAAAATCCATGAGGCGTGTACACAGTTGCACCTGTCGAGCACAACCCACTACAAACGTGTCAACGATTCATTCACTATGTACATCACGAGGCTGCTTCAGGAGAGGTTACATCACAGAATCTCTAGAGATGCCCAGGAGCTAATTGAAAGGTATGGGTGCTGGTTTATACAGTTTCCGAGATTTTCATATATTAGGCTGCAAGGTTTTTCCTCATACCCATATAGGCTGCCTAAGTACCCGACAGATAGAATAATGATGCTAGAGATATCCAGAGAGTTGCTAGCCTTTGACAAAATTCAAAAGAAGAAAAAGAAAGGAGGGATAGAATTTCCAATTGTAATGGGCAACTCGGATGAGGTGTGTCCTTCGATACAGGCAGCTAGAGAAGCTGAAAGTGAGCTTCAGTTTTATCACTTCTCATATCACACAAGTCGACAACACTATGACCCGCATCATAACATCAAATGGGTGTTGTCAGAGGAATTAAAGCATAAGGCCACCATAGAAGATTACTGGGCTGATGCAGTTGATGAAATTGAAGTAAGGAAAAGAATGTTCTCTTGGTTGCCGATTACTCTGATCAGGGAGTGTGAGGTTGTGCCAGTTCCGGACCAGGTGAACGAGGATATGGATGTTGTACATCCCGATTATGCAGCAGTTCGAGATACTCCACTTCCACCTATAGATTGGTCAGAGCCCGAGGTTGCAGATTTGGATACTCTCTCTATCCCAGTTATGACATTCACCAGAGCCTGGGTTGATAGACGAGTAAACAGATTGAAGAGTAGGTCAATTGCCTTGACTTACAATATGATGGGAGATCACAGGACGCCCACCACTGGCAGGAAGAAACAGATCACACGAGGTCCAGAGTCCAGAAAGAAGGAAATAGTTCAGCCAGAGCCTCCACGAGTCACAGTGGCAACACCCTTGGAGACACGCTCTCCAAGTATACAGGAGGTGTCTTTGTTTGCTGATCAGAGGATTGCAGTGAATCAGGTACCGGTAGTACAGGATGATATTCAACCTCCACGGAGGGAGTCGATTGGCCAGAGTGCCAACGTACCTGTTAGGATTGATCAGCAGGATGATGAGGGGACTATTACTGACCCTCAGTTTCAGCAGGAGTTAGAGGAGGCCATGAACGATGGTGATGATGATGATATAGTGTCAGGCGATACTCAGCCACTTGAGGACGATGAGCCTCGCCAGAATGATGAGGAAGTTGAGCAGGTTAGAGAGGTCGAGGCACAGGAGCAGCAGCCCTTCGATATACAGTATGATGTGCCCGATTGGCTTAGAGATAGAATGAGAAGAAGCCCTAGTGAGGAGATTGATCCAGCGGTTGAGATGGAGGAGTTTTTAAACAGGATCAGTGCACCTCCACCGAAGAAGAAGGCAAGGAAATTTTCGAAGATTTCCACTGAGGAGGATGGCTCTCGTACCCTTCACGTAGCTGTCCCACGAGTTGAGTGTGACCGGAATGAAGCAGTTCCTGAGAATTATGTGGTCACGACTCTGGACTTGGGACGCCCTACTGGTGCACAGATTGTTGAGGAGTGTGATAACTCCTTCCTTGCCCTCAAGGATAGGTTATTCAAGAAGGAAGGAAAATATAAGAAGTTGAAACGAGAACACAAGGCGTTAATTGGATATGTTCAGCAGTTGTCTCGTTCTCGAGGGTAGGATGTACCAGTGATAGAGCCTCCGGCAGATATTCCTAGAGAGTCGATCAGCGGCTTGGTAGAGTTGGGAAGGATGGCAAGGAGGCAGATAAATGGGTCACAGGAGTTCGTGTGGACAGAGAAATTTATGGAGGACCTTGCTTCTGCCTTTCAGCAGGCCTCTACTATTTTGACACGGATGGATGCGGTGGATCATGCTTGGGGCGATGCCTCTATCTATCAAAGTAAGGTGATCCAGCGCCTTGAGGTATTGAGGCATGTGCCATTGCAGTTGCTGATTGATGGGGGTGTCATTCAGGCGAATGACCGATATGACTTCTCTAGGTGGTATTCTTCGGCTATCACAGGGCGTGGTTTCTTCGATGCGGCACAGGCAGATTCAGCCAGAGTACATAAGGCTATGGCCAACATTATAGATGGAGTTCAGAATACCTTTGAGGCTATATTTGCTAGGCGGCTGAATCCAGATGAAGTTAATTTTGATAATTTGAGGGGTTTGCTGGTTCCCTTCTTCGCAGATGTTAAGACCTTTGTACAGGATGATTTCGAGAATACTGCTACTTTCTCCACTTTGATCCAGAACACGCAGGACTCCTTAGCTGCTTGGAGGAAATCTTGTACAAGGCACGAGCATTCAGTCACGGTGTTAGAGTTTCAGTTAGATTGTGTTCCACCTATTTCAGTTCATGAGGTTGAGGCCGTACTTGGCAGATTTGTTGAGTTGGCAGTCAGAGAGAAGGCCAATGGGAACACACTACTGGACGAGGATCTTCTAGAAGACTGAATATGGAGCATTTATTACCTTTTACTATTTATGGGAGTGAGTGGGAATCTTTGATTCATTTAATGTACCACTCCCTATTCTGGCAGTTTTTAGGGTTAGGGCTGAGGTGGCACGATTCTGGCCACTCTATTGATTGTAACCCTAGCCATCTTTTGGGACTTGGCTAGCTATAAAAGGGGGAGTCCCCCTCATTTGTAAGACATTAGATTAGACATTGGAATAGTAGACAGTAGACGTTGAGAGAGCATTAGCATTAGAGCTAGATAGTGTAGCATTGTAGAGCATTTTTGCATAATTTGGAGAAGAAAGAAAGTTTTCCCTTTGAAAACTTTTGGGAGATTGTTGTGTAACACTTTTCTTGATAATAGATCTTTTCATTGATGATGGAATTCGTCTTGTCATGAATTGCTAGCAAGGTCTCTTCTTCCTTTCGTATCCAAGTAGCTTAATTTCATGCAAGTAGTTTACTTTGGTGTGGTGTTTTATTGAGATAGCTTCGCTTAATTCCATACCACTAGCGGTTTGTTGATGACAAGTTCGCCTTGTGTGGTCGACTGGAGATTATTTTGTGTTTAACTTCAATTGTGATTTGTATGCTTATATGTGTCGTTGTGATGGTGTATGCATGTTAAGTCATAATTTGAACATCTTTTGCTACTTCCCTTGAAGATTGCACCGATTTTACTGAGGCTGTCCGACGTGAGGCTAGGTGAAATTTGGTTGAAGTCTATTGAAACGAAGCCCCACATATCCTGCATTTAGAATAGAATATAAGTTTCTTAGGCCTTATACCCTTTTACTTTCCGCACATTTCTGATTAGTTTTAGGAGAATAAGCTATATTGCCAAATCCTACGCACAAAATCCCCTTCAAAATCATACCAACTACTAATTGCGAGAAGTCTGAACAATTGTGTAAGTCCCCTCGTAAGAACACAGCAAATACACATCAACCGAACTGGGTCTATTCGCATTAAAGGAACCTTGGAGTTGAACGTGTGATCTATCTCGCAATCTTAGCACACGGAATAATTTGATCAAGAGAGAATGGAGTAGCCCTAAACTATTTTGTTCTGCTGTTTGGTGCGGTCAGAAAAACCACGTCAACAGGAAACTGGCGCTAGAAGGAGGGCCTTCAAGGATTCTTCACAGTGAAGCAGTCATATTCGAATAAGAAGGGATTTTCATTCAAAAGAAATTCATCAGAGAAAGAAATTATCATGAGTAAAGATGGTGCTACCGCATAGAGAGATATTCCCAGTATTGCAGCCTAACTTGGGATTCAACGACAACCAAGAGGACATTCTTTCAGGACTTAACAATCTTGCTTGGAGGACAAAGGAGAGCTATGCCCAATATATGAGAACTTGCTTCGTGTTGGAGGAAGAAGAAGAAAAGGCCATTCAAATTCAAGTTGCAATTGAAAGGAATTTGCTCGATCAAAGACTACCACTTGCTCCCCTTCCCCGCCGACAGTAATCAGCTACATCCTGGATCAAATTAGCTCATTCTCACCTGATAAGTTGAAAAGAATTCTGAGGTCCACGCCAAGCTCATCCAAAGATTTTGTGGAGTTAGAGTTGCCTACTAGAGCAAGGAAGAAGAAAGAGAGCCGTTCAAGTGAAGAAGTGTTTTCAAACGAAGAAGCTCAGTCTAGTGAAGAAAGCGGAGAAGAGATCACAAGTTTGTTCCGAACTCCACCAAGTGCTTCAAGGTTTGCTCAGCCTAAAGCCGTTCAAGTTACCACACCTGTGTTCGTTCAGCAACCAGTTCAGGCTACCACAACTCCAGTAATTGTATATCAAAGGAGATATCCAATTCAAGCAATGGCTCAACCAGGAGGTCAACCAGGAGGCCAACCTGCTCCTAACGGTGCTACTTGGCTAGTTACTAATCCATCCCCTCTTGAGTTCACAGATTATCATGATATGCCGAAGAATCCGGAGCACTTCTGCACCAAGTATCAGGTCCATGATCTGAATCGTTCTGCTGAGGATCACATTAAGATGTTTGAGGATCATTTACGAAATAGACAAATTGCATACGCGGATGTGGCATGCAGATTGTTCCCGTATTCCTTGGGAGAAGAAGCACATTTCTGGTTTATACACTTACCAGTTGGATCCATAAGAACGTGGGAGCAAATGAAAGAGGCTTTCATTGGAAAGTTTGGTATTCCTATCACCCCAGTAGAGCTTTTCTACCAGTTCACGGAAGTAAGAAGACAGGACAAAGAGCCCATTCATGCCTTCAACAATAGATTCCAGAAGGCTCTCACAAGGCTACGTACTCCGTACATTGTTCCCGATGCTCGAGAAAATTACTATGCAGCCTTGGACCCATTGACCACAATGTTTGTAAGACAAGCTCATCCCATTCCAGCGGATATGAACCAAGCATATGCTAAGGCAGTTGAAGTAAGTCAGAATATGGGCCAAAACATAACTGGACCTTCTTTGTACACTGGCTTGGTCACCACGAACAATCAAATGCAGACTCTTACTCCGGCATGGAATCAACAAATTCCATCATTGAATCCAGTTCCGCAACCGGCTTATCATGTTACGCCACCATCAGACCAATTGGTTCTCCATCCTGGGATACCTTTATCCCAGACTCCAGCTACACAGCCTGTCTATCTCCAGAATACAGTACCTGCAGCAAGGACACAAGAGGAGAAAGACGAAATGAAAGAATTAGTAGAACAAATGAAAAGGCTATCATCTGAGGTAACTCACCTCAGAAATCAAAATAACCAAATGCAATCAATGTTGAAGAACTATCAGGCACACCCAGGTGCCAATCGGGGATATCACAATAGTCCTCAACACCATCAAGATGCCCATCAAGGACATGGACACGACAACAGCCATGGGTATCGAAATAATAATCAAGGATATCAGGAGAGGTCCTGGAATACTGGACCTAACAATGGAGGGGTTCCATCACCGCTCGATAACCCGCCGCCTCCAGAGAATCATCCTACGGACAGAGTATTTTTGGCAGAAGCTGCTATGTCCGGATGGTGTCGGCTTCATAACACCAATCAGCACTCAGAGTTACAATGCCACGAGTTTCAAGTAGCAGCTGATATCTTTAAAGGAGAAGTAAAAAGCACGGAGGGTACTGAAAATCCTCCAACCACTGGGTATGAGATTGTCCCAGTACAAAGATATGACCAAGCACTGATTCTAGAAAACGTCAATGTTGTGTCCGAATATCAAAGCTACGCACCACCAAAGGTTAATTACAGGTTTCCGCTAGCTTCGGCAAATGGTCCCGTGGAGGCGCCCGATACTCAAGTCTACGAAGAGGCTCAAGTTTATTCAGAGGCTCAAGCATATTCAGAAGTTCAGGATAGTTACTCAGAGGAGCCATTTGACCAAGGTAACTACGTTTTTCCACCTCTCAACAATAGTGTGTTGGTAGAAGGAAGAAGAGAGGTGCATGCATTTCAAACTTCTGGAGGAGCAGCACCCAAGGTGTATCAAAGGACTTATCATCAAAAGGAGCCTCTGACGTCTTCGATTCCTCCAAATAATTTCTCAACCCCACCTAATCCAAACACGAGTAACAATCTGAATTTGCCTCGAAATTCTCCGGAATATAGACAACAGAATGTGATGCAGAATAGAAATGGACAACAGACTGTTCAGCAACAACCCACACATGTAATGCAGCGTCCTCAAAAGGAAAATCTCCCAAGAGATGATATGAAAAGAATAAGTTCCTATGTGTTAGAAGAAGTGAAGAAGATAAAGGTCAGTCTTCCTTTGTATGAGTTAATGAAAATCTCTAAGGTTAGAGACACAATTTTGGGAAGTCTATATGAGACACCAGTTGCAAAGAGTACACCTCAGGAAGCACCTAGTTCATCTAGAAATCCTCCAGTAAATGTACAGTCACGTCCCGTGCAGAATGCAAACATGGTAGAAGAAGTGCCTTACGTGCCTTTTAACGCTTGGGAAACTCCACAGCAGTTGCAAGGTTTTGTGGGAGTAGTACAAGGATCTTCAAGTGAACCTAAAAAGTCAAGAACTGAAGATAAGAGAAGAGTCAGATTTAATTTTCCCACAGAGCAAAAACAAGAACAGACACAGAGGGTTGCCCGGGACAGTTAAATTCCACAATGGGATGAAAAGAATGGAAGAAAGAGCATTGTACCAGAAGAGAAGAAGAAACCAGTGGTATTCTACCAGGGGAAAGATGAACCAGCCCCGTTCTTAGTATCAGTTAGAATCTTCGAAAAGTTGCTACACAATTGTTTGATTGATTCCGGTGCTTCTAGTAATGTCATGCCATTGAAGGTGTGTCAAAGGTTGGGTATAGTCCCGTTGCATACTACAAAGAAAGTGACCCAGCTTGACAAGACTGAAGTACCTATAGTTGGAGAGCTAAATAATATCCATATGCAATTGTCAGCTGATCCCCAAATCCAGAGTTGTATTGACATATCAGTGGTCGACATACCGGATGGGTATGACATGTTGCTAAGCTGAGACTGGGCAAGAAAGTTAAACGGATACATTGCAACCGATTTCTCTCACATGTGGCTTCCATGGAAAGGAGTCCCAAATCAGATCAAGATTGATAGCACACTGAGACTGAGGCTGATGATCACGGAATATGGAGAGGATAATGAAATTATGTTCGTAGAGACTGATTTAGGCTCGTATAGGCCTGCCAAGCAAGAAGTTTTGATGTTGCAAAGCTTAAGTGAAGGAAAATGTTTTGAAAACACCACTTCCACCGAAGTGTTGATTGAAAGTGACTCAAGTGATAGTGAAGGTGGAGGAACTTTTGAGAATTTCAGGGACTTTGTCCTGAATAGTGTAAAGCAGGAAACAGAGTTGGGTAAAGATGCTTCCATCAAGGACTTGCTGCTCCCTAACTGGTGCAGAATACATGAGGCATTTCACTTTGAGATCACTTGTGCCATGTGCAAAGTGGCACTGGAGCAAGTTGCAAGGCTTGTTCCGCAGAATCCATCGCAAGAAGAACATCAAAAGATGAATGAAGAAAAAGAGATTTTAATAGAAGAACATCAGAAGATGAATGAAGAAAGCAGTGTTTCAATAGAGGAAGTTACAAAAGATGATACAACTCAGTCACAGATTGAAGAAAAGGTTCCAGAGGTCTGCAATCAAGAACAAACATGTATCCAGTTTCCCAGTACTCCTACACAAAATCAAGTATGGACTTTGAGGTTTGATGGATCAAAGTCAAAGAAAGGAAATGGAGCGGGTTTTGAATTGGTTAGCCCGACAGGAGAAGCTTATTTGGGTTCCTATAGACTCCAGTTTTCATGCACTAACAATGTGGCTGAATATGAGTCCTTGATCCATGGATTGCTCCTTGCAATTCAGAAGGGAGCAAAGATTGTACATGCTATTGGAGATTCAGACATAGTGGTCCGCCAAGTAAGGAAATAGTTCGCCTGTCATGATAAGAGACTGAGTCGTTACCGGAATAGAGTTTGGGATCTTGTAGAAAGTTTTGATGCATTCAACATAAAGCAAGTGTACAGATCTAAAAACGCTGTTGCAAACTCTTTGGCACAGGCTGCCAGTTCTTTGGAACCATTGGCAATGGAAGGATTGAAGAAGTTTACAGTAGAGTTGGTTTCAACACCAGCCATTCCTGATAACATAAAGAATTTTCAAGTGTTCGAGGATGACAAACAGATTTTAGATTTTCTCACGAACTCAGGAGTGTTTGAAGCACAAATCATTGATGAGGAAGACACTGAAGAAGTAGAATATGATACAGAAGGAATTTTGAATTTAAAGACCAATGTAATCCCAAAAGGGATGGTCGAGTTAGAGAGACTATTTGACACTGACAGACTGAGTAGAAATCAAAGCACGCAAGGCAATGATTGTGAACCTGTCAATCTAGGAACAAGTGAACAAGTGAAAAATGTTTTTATTGGAAAGGTTTGCACGCCTGAAGAGAAAAAAGGCATCTTAAAAGTCATGAAGGAATTTCCAGAAGTAATAGCCTGGGGATATGAAGATCTCAAGATGTATGATACATCGCTAATCACCCATACAATACCACTAAAGCCAGGCAGTAAGCCATTCAGACAGAGACAGAGGCTAGTGAATCCACTGTTAGAACCGTTAATTTATCAGGAAGTCAAGAAGCTTCTTTTAGCAAGAATTATTTTCCCGGTAAGGCACTCCACGTGGGTCACCAATCTAGTTCCGGTCAGAAAGAAGAATGGAGAGATAAGGCTATGTGTAGACTTCCGCAATTTAAACAGGGCCTCTGAGAAAGACAATTACCCCTTGCCTTCATTAGATGAAGTGTTGCAGATAGTGAATGGTTCACAGATGATGTCCTTCTTGGACGGATACTTGGGCTACAACCAAGTGATGGTTGAACATGAGGATAGATTGAAGACTGCGTTCACCATGAAATGGGGGACATTTGCCTATAGAAGAATGCCTTTCGGCTTGATCAATGCGAGAGCTACTTTCCAGCGAGCAATGGACATCACTTTTTGAGACCTTGTCGGAAAGTGCATAATTATTTACATGGATGACCTAACTGTGTTCTCAAAGAAAAGAGATCACGTTGAGGATTTGAGAAAGATATTCCAGAGATGCAGAAGATTTGGTGTCTCTCTGAATGCTAAGAAATGTATATTTGGTGTCACCGAAGGTAAACTGCTGGGTCACGTTATCTCAGAGAAGGGCATATCAATTGACCCTGAACGTATTGGAGCCATCTCAAGGATTGGTTTGCCAGGCACTCAGAAAGAATTGAGGTCATTCTTCGGCAAGATTAATTTTGTCAGAAAGTTTATAACTGGGTTTGCCGAGATAGTGAGGCCCCTGAATGAGATGCTGAAGAAAGATGCAAAGGTTGAGTGGACTCCACAAACTAGAAAGGCTTTTGATGAGATCAAGCAAGCTATAGTGGACGCTCCAGTGCTGGTCAGTCCAGACTATACAAAGCCTTTCTATCTGTATTCATTTGCCTCAGAGCACACTTGCGCTGCAGTATTGACTCAAAGAACAGAAGAAAAGGATGAGCATCCAATTGCTTTTATGAGCTCTCCCTTGAAAGAAGCAGAATTGAGATATCCGAGCATTGAGAAGCAGGCGTATGCTTTAGTAAAAGCCGTCAAGAAATTCAGACATTACATCTTGAGGAGCAAGATCCACGCGATTGTTCCAGACGCCACGGTGAAGATTTTGTTAATGTAGAATGAGTTAGGTGAAAGAAGAGGAAAGTGGGTCGCCACTTTGCAAGAATATGATATAGAGATACAGCCAATGAAGTTGGTCTGAGGACAAGCTTTGGCTCAGACGATCGCAATGGTTGGTCCGGAACTAGTTCAACAAGCATATGTATTAGAGGAAGTGTCTCCCGGAGAATGGTACGATGACACAGTCTATTACTTGCTGAATCACAGATGCCCTCGCCACCTAAATCCGGTGCAGCGGAGAGCATTGAGAATGAGAAGTCAAAGATTTATGCTTCAGGGATCAGTTCTCTATAGGAGGAACTATGAAGGAATCTATTTAAGATGTGTAGGAAAACAAGAAGCAAAATAGTTAATGGAACACTTTCATGAGAAGTTTGGAACCGGACACGGAGGAAGTCTAGCCACAGCTCATCAAATCCTGAGAGCTGGATATTATTGGCCCACGCTCTTTAAAGACACTTATGAACATGTGAAGGCTTGCCACGTCTGTCAGACAGCAGCAAATAGAGGAAGGCATCCCGCCATGCCTTTGCAACTAGTGATTGAAGTGAGACCTTTTGCAAAGTGGGGTTTAGATTTTATTGGTATGATCAATCCACCGTCATCAGGCCAGCATAGGTATACTTTGACAGCGATAGACTACTGCACCAAATGGACAGAAGCTCAGGCTTTGAAGCAATGTACGTCAGAGGTGGTTATCAGATTTCTTGAAGAAAACATCGTGACAAGATTTGGATGCCCCCATGTCCTGGTCAGCGATAATGGTTCAGCTTTCTCATCGCTGAAGTTTTCCAACTGGGCTTTTGAGTACGGAATTACATTGAAGTTTTCCTCCAATTACTATCCACAGGGGAATGGACTAGCAGAGTCCACAAACAAGAATTTAGTGAATGCCATAAAGAAGTTGTTAGACAAAAATCCGAAGGATTGGCACACGCAGTTGAGGTTTGCTCTTTGGGCAGACAGGATAAGAACAAAGAGTTCTTTGGGGACATCACCATACCATTTGGTCTACGGACAGGATCCAGTTTTTCCAGTTCAATTGAGAATCCCAACTCTCCAATTCATCCAAGAATACCTCGAAGGAGAGGATCAAGTTCAGACAAGATTGTCCCAGTTAATGCACTTAGAAGAGAAAAGAGATGAAGCTCTTGAAAATCTGGCAAAACACCAAGCAGTGGTGAAGAGATGGTTTGATAAGCAAGCTAAGATCAAGTCGTTTAGGATTTCTGACTTGGTTTTGTATTGGGACAAGGCCCACGAGAAGAAAGGTGATCATGACAAGTTCGATAAGTTATGGTTGGGCCCGTATCAAATTTCTGAAATCCTTGGAGATAATGCACTTAGATTGCGTATTTTGACAGGGGAGGATGTCCCGTTGCCCGTCAACGGACAGTTCCTCAAGCATTATTTCCAGTCTTAGGTTCTTTTCGAGAGCCTGCTTTGTAAAATAGTTAGATTAGATTTTCTTTCCCGTTTATTTTCTTTCCCATTTGTTTACTTTCCGTTTGCTTTCCTGTTTTCCTTTGTTTTGGTTTTGGTTTGTTGCCCTTTGGGTTTTTGGTTTGGCGTTTTCGTCCCTTGAGTTGTCCGCTCAAGTGGTTTTGGTTTGGAATGGACAAGGATTTTAGGGTTTCCTATTGCGATTGGGGGTGATGATGTTTTAAAACTTTCACAACGTGGTTTCTTTCACTAGAATTTGCATAATTTTTTGAAAAGGACTAAGGTTGTTTTCCCCTCTTGTTATCATCTAGTTAGAGATTGAACTCGTCTCGGGAGGTTAATCCGTTATTGTGTCTCAACACACGAGTCTATATACCTTAAAAATCTTACCTATCTCCATTCTAAGTCATTTTGGTTTCTTGGGAAAGGTTTTAGCAGGTGAAAATTTTACATCTTGCTTCAGCGCCACTACAATTCTTGAACCCATTGGAGGCTTCATTGCTTGCCAGCCAATCAAGGAATTGATGGAGAAATCAAATGATGAAAAGAGAATGTGCTTAAAAGAAATATCTGAAGATAAAAGAATGAGAAAATGAAATGAAAGAGATATTATGAAATATTGGTTTTGGGAACATACGAGTAACTCCACCGGGGCTATGGACGCCCGGCCGGCAGTGGAGCAATATTTGTGAGAATTGTAGCGACAACCTCGTCGGGGCTATGGACACCTGACTGGCAGCGAGGCAATGTCTAGGATGCTTTTGAAGTTAAGATATTTATATAACCTGCTACGGCCGATTCCGGAAGTCGATATGGTTTAGAGATGGAATGCATGCACACACTCACAAGGTTTTAGATGAAAGTGTTCTGATCCAATATCGGATTCTTCTCCCCTTTTGAGTAAGTGTCCTTTCTGTATGATGGCTTGAGGAAGACTAATCTGAGTCCAATTCTTAAAGTGTTTTTCAACACTTTCCCGTGGAGTCGCCAGATGTTGTGACCTTTTCACACATCGCCCCATTCAGATGGGGACCCCCTAGATTTTGCCCCGTTCTGGTCTTTTGGCTTGGGTTTTTCTCTCTCTCTCTCTCTCCCGCTCTGTCTCTTTTCTGATGTCCACCTTTCGAGGGGTTGCGCCCGTCAGTGAATTTAAGTGTGGAACTGACCAAGTGTAAAATTAGGGTTTCATCATTTCTAGTCAGTCCAAGGTTAGGTAGAGTTAGTAAATTGAAAATTGAACTTAACATTGTTGTCAGCAGGTATCCAGCAGGCTTTCAGCAAGTTTTCATCAGAATCTGAGGTACTTACTATTTTTAGTAAGTGTGAAATTACAGACAATTTGTCAGCTATTTTGAGATTCTGACAGTCACCCAGTACTCAGAGCACATCAGGCTACTCGTATGCAAGATTTGAGCTAAAACAGACAACTTACTATTTTTAGCAGTCTGGCTTCCGGCACGAATTTCAGGGTCCAGATGCAGAGTTTTTCTTTGCATGTCTGGATATTCCTTATGGGTTTTTCGAGACCTTCGCGATGATGTAACATGCAAGATGAGGTGACCACTTTCAGGATTCAGCCTTCCGAGGCTATTTTTAGGGTTTGCATGTCAGGGTTTCTTTTGCATGTCGGGTGATTCCTGATGGGTTTTTCGAGAGCTTCGCGATGGTGTGACATGAAAATGGAGATATTCACTTAGTAAGGAACTTGCTATTTTTAGCAGGTGCGTCCCGGTAGCCGCCTCCCAGCAGTTCAGAATCACGAGCTGATCGCAGTGTCACAGAAACGAAGGCAAACCGAGTTCATTTGGTATGCATGCGAAGCGGATTAGGGTTTCCAACTTCGGAGCCTAAAAATAGGCATCAAAAGTCAAAATTTGCAAAAACCAGTGTAAACCACCATGATCAGCATTCTTTAGGCTATCTGCTGGTGAAATTTCAAGTCAAACGGAGCACTTACTATTTATAGTAAGTCAATTTGGAAACTGGCTAAAAATAGTAAAACCAGTGCATGCGTCGTTGTCAACAGTAAGGTCACGTGGTGAGGAGCGCCTCATTCAAATTTCAACTCGATCGGAGCTTGGGAGCTATCAGAAACCTGAGCTTACTATTTATAGTAAGCCACCTTCAGAAACAGGCTAAAAATAGCAGGTCAGCTAAAATGCCAGTGTTGACCAGACAACAAGGTTATGAGGATGCAGTGCACAAAATTTCAAGCCGTTTCGAGCTTCAGAGATACAAATTCAGAGGACTTACTATAAGTGGCAGGGCACGTAAGCTGGCGAAAGATGATGAAAATTTGTCTAAGTCTGGAACTTCATCCAGCAGGCATAAGGAAATGCGCCCAGCTAGTGAGGAGGCATAAAAAAATTCTAAGTATGGCGTTCATCCTTCACACAGGGCAAAATGCGCCCAAGGCACAAGAAGTCAAAGGAATTCAACAATCTTCGTCCTGCTCAGGGGTCCAAATGCGCCCAAAGAGGGAGGAAAGCTCAGAAAAGTTGAAAAATTTTCTAAGTAAAGGAAATCCGCCTCACCCCTCTAAATGCACCCAAGATACAAGTTCATCCTTCACAGGAGGTGAAATGCGCCCAAAGGAAAAATGGTCAAAGAAAAGTCAAACATTTTAATTCCCCTCATGCATCAAAATGCGCCCAAGCTCATCCTGTAGCATAGGCAAAATGCGCCCAAAAGCAAGGAGGGAGTCAACGAAGTCAAAGTTTTTATCCTTCATCACATGCAAAATGCGCCCAACTTGCAAACTCGTCCTCCTCACCCTCCTAAATGCGCCCAAACTTGTGCATGTCAAGACAAAAAAAGCGAAGTTGAAGAGTCATCCAGTTGATAGGTTCAAATGCGCCCATGTTTGGATAGTAAATGGTGAATAAGGGTGGTAATTGAGGTGAAAATTTTGCCAAGGCGTGGTAAATTCAAGGTGAAAGCTAGGCATTATCCTCCATCATGTGTAGAATGCGCCCAAGGTGGTGGGCCTTAGAGAAAATTGCTAGGCGTGTGTGTTGGGCGCCTAAAGCCTAAAGGTGTGTGGCGTGATTTTAAATCCCTCTTCAAATGCTATATGCGCCTAGGGAGATGGGAGTTATAAGGTGAAATGGAAATATTGCTAAGGCGTGGTGTGTTGAAAAATGTTTGAAGGGAGTTATAAGGTGTTAAAGTATTTTCTAAGGTGGTGAAGGCAAAGTGGCTAAGGCGTGATTTTAAAATCCTCCCAAGTATGTTAGGCGCTTAAAATATTTTAAAATAGCTTGAAGGCGTTGAAATATTTGAAGGTGGAGGAAATAAAATGAAGTGTGCTAGGCACCTCAAGTAGAAATAAAATATTTTCTAAGTGTTGGAGAACTCCTCTAAGGCGTTGGAATTTTTTTTTTAAGGTGTGAAGTGTTTGCAAATGAAGTGAGAAATAAGGTGTGCTAGGCGAATAAATTTTTCTCTAAGTGAAGATGATACTTCTCTCGCTGGCAGATGATCAAAATACTTTCTAAGGGAAATTTTTCAAGAAATGCAAGAGGTGATCTAAAATATTTTTCTAAGGCAAATTATTTTTCCCTTGGAAAATACGCCTAGAGCTCAAAGTAATGAAGTTTTCTGAAGCACGAGCCAATTTTCTCAGCAGTAGAGTCAGAAGTGAATGATATTGCACAGATGAATTCAAGTTCTTCAGTTTAGAGTAACACAGGATGATCGCAGGCGAAGAATCAATTTAAAATGGTGAAAATAATATTTTTTCTAAGGTTCAAAATTCAAAAAATTAAATGAACCCGTTCGTTGGGTACCCATGGATTCGAGGCGTTCTGAAGAAAATTTTCTTCTGGGTACTGAACATTTGCAATGGTGGATGGATTTCCAAGTCTTTCAAACTTCGCCGACACTTTTTCAGTGAAGAATTTAATCAGTGCTCAAATTTTGAATTTTCCTAAGGGAAAATTTAAAATTTTCTAAGGCAAATTTGAATAAAATATGTTTTCAAGATGAATTTTCTTCGAATGATGAATTTGAGGTCAGTTGCTTAGATAATTTTGATCAAATTCTTGAAGGATGGATTTTTCAGAGCAGAAGAGAGTTAAAATTCAAATTCCAGTAACAGAGCTCAGGCTGGTGAGTAAAAAATGGTGAATTTAAATTAAATTTTTCAAAAAGAAATTCAAAGGCGCTAGTCAAAGTCAAGTTTCTAGAAGAATAATATTCCCGACGACTGGAGACAAGTGTCAGAAATACCAGAGAGGGAAATTTGAATTCTTGAAGTGGAGTAGTGGAAGTTTAATACACTGGCTAAAATTAACTTCTTCTAGAATTCGAATTTTAGCTATAAAATGGAGAAGTTTTTCACTTGTTTTCACAGCTGAGGAAGGCGAATTTGCTCTAAGTAAGGCATTGCAGTGAAGGTTCAAAGTTTTTGCTGAGATTGCTGAGACTAGTTAGGGGAGACGCCTTGAGAAAGTGTCATTGCTGAAGTGAAGAAAGGACGCCCTTGCAAGTTGCTTAGTATCCAAATCTGCATTTGAAGAGGTACGCCTTAAGTTGCTTGTGCTGAGAGTTGAAGGAAGGACGTCAAGTAAGTTGCTGAGAAGTACGCCCTTGCTGGTCAAAAGAAGTTTTTGCTGAAGTCCAGAGTTGCTTGTGCTAGAGGTACGACTTTGTTGAGGCTGAGGCTTAACTCATTGCTAAGTAGAAGTTTCCAGTAGAAGGAGAGACACCTAGAAGTAAATTGCTGAGAACTCAAAAGTACGAGTTTGCTGATTGCTGATACGAAGTCACGAAGTTCAAATTGCTGATTGCAGATAGTGAAGTGAAACCATCAAAGTCTACTTAGAAATCTGTTCTAAGTGTTGGAATTCAAGAAAAGAAGCTGAGGTTTGCAAACACGAAAGTTATTGCAGCTTCTAAAGTCAATTGCAGCCCCTATACAATGCCTTATTTTATTAAATTTAATTGTTGATGAATGTTTGTTATGTTGCAGATGGCTGAAGCGAGGACAACCGGAAAGGACAATGGTGCCTCAAGACAAGCTATGATCAAGAAGCTGAGCAAGACATTCATGCCAGAGTCAAAGTTTATTTCAAAGCTAGGCAAGTTGACAGACACTAACCTAGGCTCTGTCAACCTGGATACCTTCAAGAACAAGCTGTTTGGAATTGGAAGTCATCAGGCTTCAACCACTTCGCACAACATTGTTCGGAGTGGATTATATGCAGTTGCTGGTTTTCCGCCAGCCATTCAGTGCTTAGAGCTGATAATGGAGTGCGCTAATTGCTATGAGAAGGAACACCGGTCGATCATGTCACCTGATGGCCAAGTACTCGCCAATCTTACTCTGGCAGCCATTGGTGAAGCTTTTGGGATCCCGGTGCATAGGAACATGATTTACAAATCTAGGGAGCGAGCGGAGCGGATGTACGCTTCAGCTTTCGAGAGATGCATGGATACAATTAACACCCACTGGATGAGCACTCCTAAGCCATCTCATGCAAAGTTGCCAAAATAGATCATAGCGGAGGACCTGAAACAAGAATACTGTGATCTCATAATGATGCTGAGCAGGGTTGGTGGTTGCCCACAGTCCTACATTTTTGAGCCTTGGATGTTTTATTACATCAATCTGGTGCTAGAAGGCAAGGATTATGTCAATTGGGCTGAGATGATAAGCGACAATATACATGAGTAGCTCCTAAGCTTGAGGAGGACTAAAACGTTTTACATGAGCTCCTATCTCATTTATATGTTGGCACAGATGACTAGGTACAGGGGGATTTCATATAAAGAACCTGTGGGATGCGGCTCTCATCAGTTCAAAATCCATGGGGCGTGTACACAGTTGCACCTGTCGAGCACAACCCACTACAAACGTGTCAACGATTCATTCACTATGTACATCACGAGGCTGCTTCAGGAGAGGTTACATCACAGAATCTCTAGAGATGCCCAGGAGCTAATTGAAAGGTATGGGTGCTGGTTTATACAGTTTCTGAGATTTTCATATATTAGGCTGCAAGGTTTTTCCTCATACCCATATAGGCTGCCTAAGTACCCGACAGATAGAATAATGATGCTAGAGATATCCAGACAGTTGCTAGCCTTTGACAAAATTCAAAAGAAGAAAAAGAAAGGAGGGATAGAATTTCCAATTGTAATGGGCAACTCAGATGAGGTGTGTCCTTCGATACAGGCAGCTAGAGAAGCTAAAAGTTAGCTTCAGTTTTATCACTTCTCATATCACACAAGTTGACAACACTATGACCCGCATCATAACATCAAGTGGGTGTTGTCAGAGGAATTCAAGCATAAGGCCACCATAGAAGATTACTGGGCTGATGCAGTTGATGAAATTGAAGTAAGGAAAAGAATGTTCTCTCGGTTGCCGATTACTCTGATCAGGGAGTGTGAGGTTGTGCCAGTTCCGGACCAGGTGAACGAGGATATGGATGTTGTACATCCCGATTATGCAGCAGTTCGAGATACTCCACTTCCACCTATAGATTGGTCAGAGCCCGAGGTTGCAGATTTGGATACTCTCTCTATCCCAGTTATGACATTCACCAGAGCCTGGGTTGATAGGCGAGTAAACAGATTGAAGAGTAGGTCAATTGCCTTGACTTACAATATGATGGGAGATCACAGGATGCCCACCACTGGCAGGAAGAAATAGATCACATGAGGTCCAGAGTCCAGAAAGAAGGAAATAGTTCAGCCAGAGCCTCCGCGAGTCAGAGTGGCAACACCCTTGGAGACACGCTGTCCAAGTATACAGGAGGTGTCTTTGTTTGCTAATAAGAGGATTGCAGTGAATCAGGTACCGGTAGTACAGGATGATATTCAGCCTCCACGGAGGGAGTCGATTGGCCAGAGTGCCAATGTACCTGTTATGATCGATCAGCAGGATGATGAGGGGACTATTACTGACCCTCAGTTTCAGCAGGAATTAGAGGCGGCCATGAACGATGGTGATGATGATGATATAGTGTTAGGTGATACTCAGCCACTTGATGTAGAAACCCTAGTTTCCCCTTTTTCTGTTTCTGACTGTCTTTCTGAAGTTTTTGAGAGTTTTGATGTTTTTGTGATGTTTTTGCAAATTTTGGGTTTTTTGACATTAAATGAAAAAGTACGACTTTTCCAGAAAATAATAATAAATTCTTAAAAAATGCTAGATCTTCAATAAGTATAGAAAATACAAGCTAGATGAAAGGCGTTTCTTTATTTCATCAACTGGCATCAATACAGATATTATTTTGAAGCATGCAAAGTAAAAAGAATGATTTTTATTGAGAAAACCTGGTAATTTTCTGTCACAGCTGAAAGGTACAATTTGGTACGGCTGGTACAATAAATGCACTTCTCCCTCTAAATGATAACCTCTGGTGATGCCCAATGAGTATGCACCTGCACTGGAGAAGATAGGAAGCCAAGGAAAGAGGCGTTTCTTCCTTCAAGCAAAAGACGGCTCCAGGCAAGATGGTACGGCCTGGTACAGGTACGACCAGGTACAACAGCTTTAATGATTGGTACGACCTCCTCAAATCAATGCCTAAGTCTCTGAATATGATGCGCCCAAATGAATGAAATGCTCTGAATGCAAACAACTGAATAAACTCTGAAGATATTAATTCCTCTGAAGATCTGTGATTTCCTTTGAGTGAGAAAACCTCTACTGGCAATAGATCAAGTGATATTTCACACTCTCTGAATTGCTTTCTGCTGGAGATGGCTCATTCCCCAAGGAAGTCAAGTTCAAACCCTAAAGTCTGTGCTCAGATCAATTTGATCAGTTCTCAAAATCCAATAATCACATAATGGCTCAAAACCTAAGGCAAATCCACTAATAAGCTGAAAAGTGCGATTTCCTCAAGAATAGGGTTTTAATGAAATATTCATATTTTAATCTTTTAATATTTCAATAGTCTCCTGCTGAATATTTTAATATAAATCAAATGTCAAACTGGCCCCCTTTAATGATGGCGCACCCCTCAAGGCAAATCACTTAAAGTTATAATTTAAAATTATAACTTTATATTATAAACATTAATTAATTAATATTTAATCAATGTAATTAAAT
>VDFB02390545.1:0-11265 GCA_007258455.2 Sequoia sempervirens | reverse complement strand
TGCCACATTATCTTTTAATAACTCAACTTATTAAAGCAATTAAATGTCATTAATGATAGTTGAATGTTCTTCAAGATAATCAACAAATATTTGGTCAAGAAAACTAAAGAAAAATCCCTTCATTCACGTGGAGAATTGAAGGTTCCCTAAATATTAGGTGCCCAAAAATTGTCAAAAATGCAGTCTCAGTAAAATAGCGATATCTCCCTCATTTTTCAACAAAATTCAAAAATTCAAACTGATCTGGAAAGTAGATTAGAAGGGATAAAAAGCCTTTTTATATTTTGGCATGATTTGCATCAGTGAAGGAGCAATATGTGACATAAAATGACTGAGATAAAGGTGGCAATATTAAAGGTAACTGCTCCAAAATATTCCAAGTTTAATGAACGACCCCTTCAAAATAGGATATTGGATCCACATTCTTAGTGGATTGGTTGGGTAGATATGGAATATGAATTCTATAAATACAATATAATAATTTTATCAAGGAGGGGGAATTAGAAAGGCTTGTTTTAGCCTGAGGAAACAGGATAGTTTTAGTTTCATTTCCAGCAATGTATTTCCAACTTTCTAGGTAAATTTGAATTCAAGCAAGCTTTTTATTTCCAGAAAGTGTGAAATAGTTTAACCTTTTCAATTCTTACAAGTGTTCCTTATATTATTTCCCTTTCACACAAATTTCCTTTCATGCAAATAGGATTTATTTCTGCAAGTAGAATGGACTGTCAAGCAAGTTTTCCACTTTCTCTCTTGCAGATAGCCATGGACACCACCTTGGATTGATAAGTTAAATGATGAGGATTTCAACTATCCCATCAACCAGTCCTCATGTCACCAATCCAGAACAAACCATTGATCCTTTACATATCAACTATGATGGTAACTCTTGGTGCTCTTCTGGCTCAGCATGATGAACAAGGAAAGAGAGAGCTATCTACTATACTAGTAGAAACTTAGTGGGACATGAGCTAAACTACACATTCATTGAGAAATATTTCCTTGCAGTAGTGTTTGCCTCACAAAAATTCAGGCACTACATGTTGGCTCATCAGATTAAGCTCATCACCAAGATAGACCCCCTAAAGTACCTGCTTTCTAAAGCAATGCTCATAGGATGAAACACTAAGTGGGTCATGATCTTGACATAATATGGAATTGAATATGTGGAATAGAGAGCCATCAAGGGACAAGTAATTGCAGATCAATTGGTTGAAGCCCCTATATATGTCGAGAACCCAGTAGTATCAGAGTTTTTAGATGAGTCCATTTTCAACCTAAATGTCGTAGACCATTAGAAGGTATATTTTTACAGATAATACACATAGCATGGGTTAGGAGTAGGAATCCACTTTATCACACCACAAGGGGACTGTATCCAAAAATCATACAGGTTGTCTTTCCCTTTCATCGATAACATTGTAGAGTACAATGCTCTTATCATAGGACTTCACATAGTGATACAATGGCAAATCATGGAATTCAAGGTCTATGGAGATTCACAGCTAGTAATCAATTAGGTCAACGATGAATATCAAACTAAGGATGAAAAAATTACCCCATAAAAAAAGATGGTGGAGAATCTCAAAGAGTTCTTCATCAACATAACATTTGAGCAGATACCAAGGGTAAATAACAGAGTAGTTGATGCTATGTCTATGATTGGATCATTGCTAGATCTCCCAAGGAACGTCCATAAACATGAATTCCTTGTAGAGTAGCTTCTTGAACCAGTTTTCAAGGTACCAAAATCTAAGTTTGTGTGCAAAATCATTGGTCCTGGTGATCCTTGGTACCATGATATATTCACCTACTTGAAAATAGGAGTTGTCTCGATCGACATCACCCCAAATCTTAAGAAGAACTTCATTAAAAATTCATCTCGCTTTGTCATCTTAGGTGACACCCTTTACCATAGGAGTATCGAAGTGACCCTATTATGATGCCTTAACCCTGAGGAAGCTTTGACTGCCTTAATAGATGTAGACAATGACATTTGTGGTTCACACTCTAGTCGTATGACCTTGGCCAAGAAATTGTTGAGGAAGGGGTACTACTAGCCTACTATGGAGAAGGAAGATCATGACTATGTAAGGAAATGTATGCAATTCCAATAGCATGGGGGCCTCATTCATGCACCAGATCAAGAGCTCTAGCCAATCATAATGCCTTGGCCTTTTTCATAGTGGGGGCTCAATCTCATAGGGAAAATCATACCTACCTCATCTAATGAACACAAGTTCATTATCACTGCCAAAAAATACTTCACAAATTGGGTGAAAGCCATCCCAATGACCTATATCATGGGGAAAAAGATCTCTAAATTCATCCTAAATTACCTCATTTGTTGTTACGGTGTTCCCTAAGCCCTTATCTCAGATAATGGGAAACCTTTTAAAAATCGGGATGTCTGTGAGTTATGCCAAAAATTTAATATCCAACATTGCTTCTTGACCCCATATTACCCCCAAGGTAATGACCAAGCTGAGGCTACAAATAAAACCATTTTGAAAATCCTAAAGAAAACAATCAATGAAGTTGGTCGTGATTGGCACCTACAATTAAACCCTACCCTATGGGCTTATCGAACCAACATTTGCATGCCTACTAATGCAACCCCTTTCTCCCTAGTCTATGGATCAGAATCCATCCTACCCATTGAGGTCAAGCTCCCATCCTTGAGGATATCATTGCAAAACCTTATCACTAATGAAGAATACAAAGTGTCATAGTGGAACAAGCTAGAGTTGTTGGATGAACGTCACCTAGATGGTTTGAATCACATATAAGTGTATCAAAACTGTCTCAAAAGGAACCATAATAAAAAGATCAAGAGTTGGTCCTTCCAGGTCGGAGAGCTCATGTTGAAAGAAAATTAGAAAAATGTGCCAAATCTAGACAACAAGGGAAAGTTTGAATCAAATTGGTTGGGACCCTTCATCATCACGACAAGTTACAAATCAAGAGTGTATTAGTTGTCCACACCAAAAGGGGAGCCTCTACATGAGCCCATCAACAACTCCCATATCAAAAAAATTTATGCCTAAACTTGCAAGGTATAAATCCAAAAATACAAAAAAAATCAAAATATGTCAAAATTAAAAAAAAAGGATTGAAAACAGTAAAGAAAAAAAATGTCCTCTAGTAAAACCCACTTCGGTGGTGCTTTGGGAAAGTACCTTAATGAAAACCTAGCAATTAGATGCCTTGTGTAAATAAGCACTTTCCATCCACCATGGATTCTTTAGCTTATTCTACATCACCTTCCACGCATTTACCCATTACATTTCCATCATTCTTTCCATCACCTACCCGCATTCGCATCATAGCTTGATCCTACGATGGTATCATGTGCCCTTTTTTAGTACTACTTGGTACATTCCTCAAGTCAGTTTGTCCTGCCTATAATCAAGGTAGTCTATCACATCATGCTAGGGGAATTCCCTATACTTGCATTGGGTTGAATTCATGTATATCCTTGAAATCATTCATAAAATCGAGAAAATCAAAAAACATTCATAAAATTGAAAAATTGAAAAATATTCATAAAACCAAAAACATCCAAAACATATCAAAAATCCAAAAAAGGTCAAAAATAGAAAAATCCAAAAACATAGTTAGCATGTCAAACTACGAGGCTTTTGTATGTATAACATAGGCAAGGATAATCTTTGATCAGCCCCCGAGGCTCCTAGGATAGGTCATTTAGGTGTCCATCATAATAAACTGACAATCCATACATGTACATATTTCTCATCAATAAACGAGTCTGTGTCAATAGAACAACGTGGTCTCTGCATGTATAACGTAGGCAAGGCTAATATTTGATCAGCCCTCGAGACCCCTAAGATAGGTTCTTAGGTTAGGTTCTTGGTCAAAATCTTAGAAAACACAAAAACATTGGAAAATTTGAAAATCAAAACACTTGTAAAACATCTCAAAAATCCCAAAAATAGCCTCAAAACATTTCAAAATACCAAAAACATTCAAAAAACCCAATCATCTGTCACATCTCACGTTCACCTGCAATAAACATCCACTCACAATAAATCGATCGTCACCATCAACCTTTGGCAAAACAAGTAGAAACAAGTATGGTAAATTAAAAGGTATAAACTCAAACGTCAGGGTTTTAAGTCTAGGTCAATAGGTAAAGAAGTTGGTTAACTCTTGGTATCAATAGCCCATCATCCTGTTAGTCTCACAATCATCTAATAACATCATGTCCTAGGACACCTGTTTCCTACAATGGACATCACCATCAGACATCATCGTAGTTTAGTCTTGGCTAGAGGTATGAATAACATTGACTTGTTTGTGTACTTGATCTTTTCTTTTGGTTTATCTTATTGCGCTCATTCCAATGAACTCTTGATGATGTCTAATCAAAACAATTTAGAGAGAAAGGAATGGGGCATTGATCATTATCTCTCATTTATCGTGCTTGTTGGATGTTCTTGTAATATAACCTTGGCGAATACTTGCTTTGTTAGGTATGTATGGAGGATATTTTGAACCATTTGTTTACTATTACATGGGAAGGTCTTTCCTTTCTATGTTTTGGTTCGAGATGTTCGAAGTGTCTAAAGTATATCCTAATAAGGTTTTTGTATGTTGAGTGTGAACAAGGATACTCCTATCTTTTTTCTAAGTCAAAGTCCATCGCACTAGATACCATGCAATTCTAGTTGTCTATACCTTGATGCATCGTATCTATGTGTGTTATCAAAAATAAGGAAAGTTTCCCTTTACGTCCCAATCCCTTGATAAGCAACATCATCATGACTCATCATCATATCTAATAAAGTCTTGACGACTCATGGACTTGTTGGACTTCTGCATCATCTCAAAATCAAGGGTTGACCCTTCTCATTCTTCTATCCTTTTTTATTCTAACATGGTATCATGACATTCACTAAAAATCTACCTGCATTCATAAAACGTCAACATACCCATCCTGCATACTCATGTATATCATTATAATAGGAAACATTATTCATCTCACATACATTGCATCATCATTTAAGTTGTTTAGGATAATATAGATTTGTTATTCTAAGCATCTTTAAAACATCTCATTTGCATCATCATCATAATATAGATTTGTTAGTCTAACCATCCATATATAAACACATCCATACATCCATAAGGAATATTGTCGTGGGCTTGACCTAAAATTGAAATTTTCGCCCGATCTCTCAAGGGGGAAATGTACCAATGTACTTTCTGCTAGGGCAATAGTGGGGCATCCGAAAAAATTAGGAAATTTTTTAATTTCGATCTTGGCAACATCAGTCTTTGAAACAATGCAACTGGTACATTGCTTCAAAGAGGGGCAAAATGTAGACACTCAAATTATCAATTTCTTCTATTAATCAAATTATCAATTTCTTCTATTAATCAAATAAATCAATTTATTAGATTAATTCACTAATGTTCGTCATGTTTAATTAAATAAATCAATTTATTTAATTAAAACCCTAAAGTCCTCTCATCTGATTTAATAAATCAAATTATTCAAATCAAATGTCACAATCCCCTAATCCCTTCAAATTGATTAATTCTAAATTAATTAACTCCTAATCATCATTACCAATCCTCTAGCTTTTGACTCAACCTTGGTCAAAATAAGCCCCTGATCAACTAACCAACTTGCACATAAAAATTATTTCTTTTAATTAACTAATTAACCTATTTTCCCTCACAAAGGCATATTATTTGAGAATATTCCTTCAATAACTCCACTTATTTCACTTTCTATCCCAAATATTAATACCTCTTACAAAGGAATTTACTCCCTCTCACATTCCATCTCATCTCAACCACATGCATTAATCTCTCTTACATCCTCACCCACATTCTCTTACACTCTCAACCATATGCATTAATCTCTCTTACATCCTCTTAACTATGCACATTCCCCAAAATGTGCTCCAGCTCCATCCATTAGCCTTGTGAAAATTTTCACATTCCTATTGGCTCTCTTTTAGTCCCACATTCCTCCAATATCTTCATTCTTCAACCCTTCGACCCTATTTATAGAAGCCTCTTCTACTTGAAAAGGATCCACTTTTTTATGTAAAGTCATTATCCTCTAATTGCTATCACTATCTCTGAGGGAAATTAGACTTCATCACATCTTGGAAGCTTTATCAAAGGGGGTGGGAAAGGGAATTATTTCCACATCAAAGGAGCACCACTCCCACTATGGGATGGAGTTTGATTAATGCTTTTATATGCTTACATTTGGTTTCTTTGGTTCTTTTTATCTTGTTTGCATATCTAGTATGTTCAAGAATCTCATAGGGAGCTTGATTTATCTTTGCTAACTTATCTAATTCTCTTATGTGTTGATCATGTTTTCTTGAGGTCCAAATCTTGTTCACAAGAACATTTTTCAAGAATCTGAAGATGAAAGAAGAGGAAAACGTAGCTAGCTATTTGCTCCAGGCAGATGAAGCAGTCAATGGAATTAGATGTCTTGGTGAAGATATAATTGATTTAATAGTTGTGAAGAAATTTTTGAGAACTCTCCCTCATTGGTTTTATTCAAAGGTCTCTGCTATTAAAGAAGCCAAAGATCTGACAAATCTTACCATGGAAGAGTTGTTTGGATCTCTCACATCCTACAAGATGATAAATGAAGTCCAAGGTACACAAAAAAGAGAATTTGCATTCAAAGCTATAAAGAAAGAAGAAGCATTTGGTTCACATAGTGACTTTTAGGAAGAAGAAGAAGAAATTGTGATAAATCTTAAGAAAGGATTAGAAAAGTATAAAGGTAAATTACCTTTCAAATGTTTTAATGGTGTAAAAAATGGTAAAGGAAATGTTGAAGAAGTTTGGCATGGAAGACTACAAACCAATGGGTACTCCTATGGTAATTGGTTATCATTTAAGCAAAGATGATGAGTCACCTAAGGTTGATAAGACTCTGTATAGGTCTATGATTGGGGGCCTATTGTACTTAACTACATCAAGGCATGATATTATGCAAGTTGTTTCTTGGTTGCAAGATTTCAAGCCGATCCAAGAGAAACTCATGTGAAGATTGTCAAAAGGGTTTCTAGATATTTGAAGAGCACTCCAAATTATGGTTTGTGGTATCAAAAGGGTGATAATTTTTCCTGAGAGCATATATTGATACTAATTGGGCTGGTAGTGTTGATGATAGAAGAAGAACTAGTAGTTGAGCTTTCTTTTTGGGAGATAGATTGGTCTCATGGTTTAGTAAGAAACACGATTCAATGTCATCAATAGCAAAAGTAGAGCATATAGTTGCAACATCTTGTTGCACACAAGTGTTGTGGATGAAGTAAAATTTGAAGTATATCAAAGTAATGTATGATGAGCCCATTCCTATTCTATGTGACAATACAAGTGCCATAAATATGTCAAAGAATTTACTGATACATTCTAGAACCAAATATATATCTATCAAGTATCACTTTCTAAGAGAGAAG
This sequence comes from Sequoia sempervirens, assembly GCA_007258455.2. Classification (NCBI taxonomy): domain Eukaryota; kingdom Viridiplantae; phylum Streptophyta; class Pinopsida; order Cupressales; family Cupressaceae; genus Sequoia; species Sequoia sempervirens. The sequence goes on along the minus strand of VDFB02390545.1, from coordinate 3,802 downwards.
GTTGAAGATCAAGAGGTAAGATTGGAGTATGTGCCTACAAAGGAACATGTTGTAGACATCTTTACAAAAATGATTTCTAAGGATACATTTGAATACCTCATGTAGAGGTTAGGGGTTTTTCCCCTTCTTCTTCTAACTAGATGCATAGATGATGCATCTATCTAGGGAGAGTGGTTGAAGATATATATATGGATTGATGAGGGCTACCTCTTAGGGGGATCTTGTATGTTGATGCAAGTACAAAAGACCACTAGCTCTTTTCCCTTGATGTCAAAGGGGGATAAATTGCATATCTGGTCAGTGTTACCATCAATGCCAAATGGGGAGATTGTTGTAAGTTTTTTCATTGATGTCAACATATGTTGTAGGTGTTTTCACTAGTGTCAACATAATGGATTTTGTTGCAAGTGCCACATGTGATGCAATCAGTGTGTTTATTAGAAGTGTTGGAAATATTAAGGGTTGGCATGAGCTTGTTATACACAATTGTATCCCTCTTTTGTTTCTCATACATAAGTGAATGTTGATATGAAAAAGTTGTTTCTTTTGATGAAGAGTGTTGTAATTTTTATGATGTGAAGCATTGTATAAGTTGTGAAGGATTGTATGAAAGCTTGTCATGTAGATAGTGGCTCAAGAAAGTGTACTGAAATACTTCGAAGAATGCTCTGCATTCCTCCACATTTGAATATATGGCCCAAAGGTTTGAAATTTAGATAGAAGCAAGTGTGAAGTATGTATCTTCCTATTTTTAGAACATAGAAGTTACCATAGATATTTCCAAAACTTGTAGAATGAAGACTATGATGATAGAGTCAAGAAGGTTAAGATAAATGCTCCACATTTCTCCACTATTGATATTGTGGTCTTGCAACTTGAAGGATGAGTCAAATTGACTATATGTTTCCTCATTCCAAGTTTTAGGTGTTATGGTGTACCACAAGTCGATGTTTCAATGCTTTATCTCAAGACTATGTTTTTTGAGTTTACAAGTGATGTTGGGTTCAATGTCTGTTTGCTTTCCCTAGCTTAATATTGTGTGAAGTTGTAAAAGGAGAGCATGGAAATTCTTTTGAATATCATTTAATTCTTGTAATATAATTTGCATGTTGTTATCTAGTCTCTCTAGTACCTCTTGTAGTCTGGAATTAATATTTGGAGGGTTAAGTGTTTGTTGGGCTGACTTAGTATATTAATTTTTTTACGTCATGTTTTTGTTGTGTGCGCTAGCATGGGATTATGTGCAAAGGTAAAATAGGTCATGCTTATCTCTTAGCTCGAATTGTATTCAATTCCCTCTTCCCATAGAGTTTTGAAGTTGACTTATTATGGTTATTGCACGTTCCATGTCATACGTCTCATATTGGTTGACAAAGAGAAAATAGTTTGCTGCTTGTAGAGGATATATATGAAAGATCAAGTTTGTTGCATAGAGTGTGTTGCGTTTTTGATGTGTGATTAATGTAATATGCAAAAAGTAGTGCACTAAAGGTAGAAGAAAGTGTGATTGAGTATGCAAAGAAGTGTATAAGGTTTGTTGAAGGTAGTGAGCTAAAAGCAGCGCTATAAGTGTGGATGTTGAAGTGTGTTGAAGGCAGTGAGCCGAAGGCAGTAGAGTTTGTTAAGAAGAGGAGTTGAAGATTGTGTGTCAAAAGTAGTGAGATGAAGCAAACAAATTTTTTTGTGTGAGTAAGTGCTGGAGGAAGTGAGCTGAAGGAAAAATTAATTGACTATGTTGAAGGTAGTATAATGTGTGCAATGTGTTGAAAGTAGTGAGTTGAAGATAGTAGAGTATGTTTGAGTATGTGCAGAAGTATTTGAAGGGTGTTTAAGGCAGTAATCCTAAGGAAAAAGTAATTGAGTGAGTGTTGAAGGTAGTGAGCCAAAGGAATAAGTAATTGAGTGAGTGTGCTAAAGGAAATGAGCTAAAGGCAACAAAGGTTGAGCATAAGTGTGGTGGTGGTGGTGGTTGATCACCTAAATTCATCAAGTGTTGTATGTTGAGGTTGTAACCACTTTTTGTAAGTATTATATTCTATAGAGAGTTGTAAACTTCCTTTCGTTGAATCCATAAAACCAATTTTAAAACTTGTTTCATTTTTGTGAGGCTAGATTTGGACAATAGCTCCAAGAAGCTTGCTCATTGTGGTTTTCCCTTCTAGGGTTTCCACATAAATATGGTGTTCATTCACTTGTGTTTTTTGTTTTTATTTGATGCTCTATCACTTTAAAGTAGTAGGAAGTTGGCGATTAAAGTTGAATTGGATTAATTATGGTATATACTGATTCAACCCCCCTCAATATATCAGTGTGTTCTAATAATTTTACCTTAATCAAAACATGTTATAAGTGTGATGAATCATAGCTTCATCTATTAATGTCAATGCATCATATCACACAACTCTACTTGATGGAAATAGTAATTTTTAGGACTACAACCTAAGAATGACATAGATATAATATATTTTCCATGGCGATGAGTACTTCTCTAAGGAGTTTAAAGTGTTTTATAAATATTCTAGAATTGTTAGATCTAGGGGACAAGAACCTATGCATTGTAATGAACTAGAGTAGTTGAAAGGTAGATTAAGAACTTGTTAGACCAAACCAAAATCCTCTTAAAGAAGTACTATTCGAGGACAAGAGTTTTGGATTGAGATGCTTAACAAGTTACTTGATACTTGAGGAGAAAAAACCATGCGATGTAAATAAGAAACTTAGAGTCTTATCCAAGGATGAATAACGAAATGATGAATTTTAAACTTAAAATATAACAAATTAATATGTATCTACAAATAAAAAAGCTAGTGGACAAGGCAATGTGGATGGAGAGAAAGAACATTAGGCACATAAATAATGAAGAAGAACAAAATTTTGATACATGATGGGATATCCAATAATCCTTAATTATAAGATAATTTTTTTTATGTATATGTATGGTTTGAAGTAAGACCAACATGTATATGGATATCAATAGTTTGATGCATGTGTGCATTGGAACTAGGTTTTGCAAGGAATCATGTTGATCAAATAAACTATAAAATTGAATATGTGGGTTAATTAAGGAACTCAAGGATACAATATCTACAAGATTCAATGTAAAGGACTAAGGTTCTGCAAGGCTTTTACTTGGTATGGAGATTCATAAAGAAACTTAGGCTAACATTTAATTACATGTTAATTAGCCACATATGTGAATTATATCAACCACTTAAAATCTAGATGTAAGTCACCATGTGTAAAAATACAATTCAATATAGATTTTATACTTGTGATTTAGGTAGATCTACAAACCCTAGGGCAACAAGATCTACAAACTACATATGCTTAAACTATAGAGTCCAGAAGTAGGAGAAAGAGATCTACAAACCCTAAAGCGGAACTAGTGAATTTGATGTAGAGATTTTGTAAGAAATAGAGGTAAATACAAATATTTAATTTTTGAAACATTTTTATATATAAGTTTAAAAATTATGCATACCTTGTCTTTGTTAGATATATCTTTGAGTCCTTTCTTCAAATTGTTCCTTTTCCTTTTCCTTTTCCTTTTTTGTTGAATATTTCCTCATACTCTTGTTAAATTCCTTGTCCTCTTATTTCCCATTTCCTCCTTTGCAAAATATTTCTCTATGATTTCTTTGTCAAATATTTTCTCCTACCAAAAAGATAGAAATTGCAAAAAAATTTATAAATTTGCTTTAAAAATTCACTTGCAAAAACTCAAAATTTAGATGTATTTTGTTTTTTTAATTTGCAAGAATTTTCTTTAATTTATATTATATAATAATTAATTATTATTTTT
>VDFB02390544.1:0-12099 GCA_007258455.2 Sequoia sempervirens | reverse complement strand
TACCACATATAATTTGTACAAAATGACTTTCATAAAGTTCATAGGTTAATCAAATTTGAAGAAATAAATTTATCTCTATATGATAGGTTCATCAGAGAGTTAAAGAATGTAAGAATAAGCACATTGTTTGACCAAAAATAATTTTATTTTGGTGAGGTTAAACTTGTTAACATTGTAGACAAGTGGGACCTTTCTTTGGGTGGGAATTATTTTCCTATCTATAGAATCATGTTTAAAGAAATTAGTTTGTTATAAGAGATGGTGAGGATAATAGGGAGCTTTGGAATAGGGTATGGACTTCTATCATATCATTAAGGATAGAGCAATTATGTTTGATGTAGTTGCAATTGTTTTGGTAAAAATGTATGCAAAATGTGGAAGTATAGACAAGGGGTAGGAACTGTTTTGGGATCGGAATTCAACTTCTTTATTCTAATCTTCATTTCTCGAAACTTTTAGCATTCTTTTGTTTGTTGTTATCTATCTTATCTTGCTTTTTTAAATTTCATGTAACAAAGGCATGGTTGCACTCTACATTGTGCCGACATTCTTATACTAAAATTGGAATTTGTTCTTCCTATTAGCAACCTCAATTTTCCAATAGACCCTCTCATTATTTTCCATCATCTAGTTTATATAGTTTCTACCTTTCATTCTTATTACCTTTTAAAAGTCTTTAAACAATCCTGTTATTCATAAAGTTAATTTTTAGTAAACTAACCAATTTCTTATTTTGTTATCATTTCCCAACTAAGTCCCATTTAGATTAATAATTTAGCTTAAGTAAGACATGTCAAGCAATCTAAATAGAAATAAAAATAATTTGTTATTTAGTTGGAAGATAATTTGTGTGTTTGTGTTAAGTAAACTCATTTATGATAGATTGCTAGTTGAATCCTAAGATAGATAATTGAAAAAGCTTTCCTACTTTTAAATTATGTAGCTTATCTATCTCCTATCTATGTTTATAGTGAACTTGATGTTTGTCCTAACCTTCATTGTTTATTCCTTTATTCATCTTCAAAATAATATTTCTCTATGAACAACAAACTCTCATTCTAATGTTTGAAATTTAGTTAATTCTACTTTGACTTTTTAAGTTTTCATCATTCAACAAAACTCTTTTTGAGTAAACATAAACATAGTCACAACATATAGACTTTATCACAATTAGGTTAGTGTCCATTTAATACACTACTGTCTTTGTCTTTTATTTTCACCTAAAAATAAAAACTCTACATTTTTCTACTCAGATTTCGTATAGTATATGAGAATGAATCATTTTGATGTTCTTTGATATAAATTATTAGCCTTCCTTCTTTGACTATCCCTTCCTCACAAATTATCTCTTATAAGAATCCTCATCTAAATCTATCCATGTATTTTACTTCCTCCATTACCCTTCCTTTCTCTATTGTCATCCACCCCACATGTTGTTCCACTCTATATGTCTCACAATGATGACCACTTTGATAATGAATCCCTATTAGATGATTCTGAATTTTTCACTCACCAAAATTGAGCACCACTTGTCTCTCCTCCAAAGTAGCCTACTTGATGATGTCACCTACTCCTTAACAAATATCATTATCGCCCATCTTGAGAGGCTAGAGATATTACAAACCTATAGGATATATTGTTCACACTTATGTCCCTTCATGGTCAAGTTCTCCTACCTTCATCCCTCTCTTCTAGCCAACTTATTTTATTTTCCTACATCTCCATGTTCCTTCACCTGAATTTCCATGCCTAATCCTCATCCAACACACATTACTACCATTATCTCTCTCTCTTCATTCTTCCTTTTAACTATGATCATGTCCCTTTAGGCAACCACTTTACCTCCTACCCCTAGATGTGCAACCCTTTCAACCCTTACCCTTCACTTATATTGCTTGATCCTCTCTTACCACTATTGTCACTTCCTCTCCTATCCTACCATTAACCTCACAACCCTTGCCATACTCTTACCAAAACATGATTTCTTTTACATCTCCTGCCCTCAATGTCCCAACCTATGCCCTTAGTACTGTCATTTACCGCCTATTTCAAGAATTGTCATTAATGCAATGCTAGCTATCTATTATCATATCATCTTATGCATCGGGGAATGAAATGTTAAACCTCCATCATAGCATAATATATTTGGCTATAATAGATCACCCATAGGAACCATAGTTCATCATGTTAAACATCGACATACATGTATGATTGGATAAGCAATCCTAAGATGCATGTTGAATCCTTTATAGATCAATGTGCATTGATTATTACTTTGATGATCTATTCATAACTTTAAGCTTTATCTATTCATTAAGGAAAATAACATAAAATGGTTCTACTCTTTATCTACCTAAATTCTCTGGGTTCCTTCCTCAATCTCACTTATCTTTTCATGGAATACATTCAAGTCAACATAGGATTGTAGGTTAGTTTCATCAGTTACATTATACATTGCAATCAAGACATAAATAAGGTGATGGATTTTATCTTTTATCATCAATACATTCTTTCATAGATCTCCTATCTTCTTTTCGACTCTAATATTGAGAGGGTGTTTATTAGGAATATTTTTGCAAAGCATCAGAATCAAAATCTCTTGCACAAATATTCAACTTTTATAACACTTTGTACCACTTCAAGTATGATTGTACATAGGTGATAGATCATTTTAAGGCCATTTCCTCGTTGGCCTCTAATGATTCTATTTGTTTAGCCTCATTCTCTTCTCAGGAAACCAATAGTTCTACAAAGAACACCAATAACTTATAATTTTCTCCTTAACCCAACCTTGATCAAACAATCAACTAAAGTAATTAAAACTATCTTACTCCTCATCTAGACTTACTATCTCCCTTTTTCAACAACCTAATACTAATTGGATGAAGCTAGAAAAGCCTCTAATTCCATCTTTCAAGAGTTTCTTTCCAATAACCTTATCCAACTTCATCTTAAATCCAACCCTTGAACCCTAAGCTCTTCTTAATACACCTATAAGTTTTGATTAATTACCACTATTATTGAGAAGGGTAAGTTTGAAATGAAGATAGATGTAGGTCTTACAAAAAATAAATATCTTCTCTAGTTATACTAATTAATAAAAAATGCATCCAAATAAATCCAAATTTAAGTAATATTTTTATATTTTTTAATATAAAAATATCCCTAGCAACAAATCCTCTGATAGCCACCACACAAAATTAATGATCACCCATAAACATCTTAATGATGGAGATGAAGGGTCCAAAAACCATAAATGGTTGGGACAATGGAGGTGAAGGCTTTGGAGATTTTGTAGATGGTGGTGAGGGAAATGATGAGTCAAAAAATGGAGAAGGTGTTGGTGAGAAAGAGTTGGCTTCCTACCTGTGGGTTGGTTCCCTTTTTAATCCCCTTACCCCTGTGGTGGTGGTGATAGCTTATGCATTCATTCCTGATACTAAAGCCCTCATCATTGTGCCTATTTCCTTCCCTTGTGTTGTGAGCTTGGGCTCCTGCACTAGCCTTGACACCCTTATTGAGGTTGATGTGAGGGGTGGCTCTCTTAAGGAGTATTTCTCTTAGGTGATCTCTTTGGATGAGGAGGAGGAAGAATCTCTCCTCAAATATTCTTATTGGGGATCGTATTACAAAGCAATGTATGGGGTCCATGTCTTCTACAAGTATTCTGGTGGATGCCAATGAGGATGTTCCTCTTCTGGCTATGTGGCTAGAAGCTTGATGTTCAATTGCTAATAAGCATGGTGTTTTTGGGTTGGTGTCTATTGAGCTCTCTAATTGTGAATAGGTTGTCTTTCAAGAGGATCTTTCTTATACCCCTCCCACAAATCCTTTTCTTGAGGTGGGTTTGAAGATAAATCTTCTTACCTCATCTTCCTGTTTGATGCCTTCTACTATCGATATGTGTGAAGTGGAGATTGTTCCCTCTCTATCCCAATCGAGACCTTTGTTCCATATCGCCTTCTTTGGGTGAAGCTATCATTCCTATTATTACTAAGAGAGTCCCTTACCCTCCCTGTAGTAAATTGGAGTTTAGTGTTGAGGAGGTCATTTATCAACCTTATCCTATTCTTTTTTAGCCTGATGAGTTGGTGGAAAATACCTTTACTTCTCTACAACATGCTCTCATTGGGAGATTCTTGGGTCAAAGACCAAACATTGATATTATTCATTGTTGGGCATCTGATTGTTGGTGTGGTTTTGTTTTACTGAGGGTGAAGGCTTTGAGGAATGCATTCCTTTTATTCTCCTTCAACTCCAATGTGGACTACTCTCATGTTTTGTTAAGGTGGACCCTAGTTTTTGGGTAAATCCTTTCTTTACATTCAAAATTAGTTTGTTGGTTTTGATGCTACCAAGACAAACTTAGTTCTTGTTTGGGTTCATCTCCTAGAGCTCCCTTAAGATTTCTGGAATAAAATTATCATTCGTGGTATAGATGATGCTATTGGTCAATTTGTTACCATTGACAATGTCACAAAATCTAGAATAATTTTTATTTTTGCTTGATTTTGTGTTTGTATTAAAGTTGGTTGGGAGTTTCCCAACATTGTTAATATTTTCTCTAGGCTTGGTGTTTGGGAGCAAAAACCCTAATATGATTGTTTCAAACTACCTTGATTATCTTTGTCAATGTTTTTGGGTCCTTCCAAAAGCTTGTTTTTGGTTCCATGCTCTAGTCAAAAATTTTGTTGGTCTGTGTTGTTCTCTTCTCCATTGTTGTTTCATGTCTCTCTTCTTGTGATACTTTTTTTATTCGATATTCTTTCTAGTCTCACTATTGGAGAGTCTCGTCCTTCTTTATTTTATTTTTTGTCTTACTCTTTGTGATGCTCCTCTCCTATGCCTTAGTGATTGCTTTGTAATGGGTTTAGGCCCTTCCCACTTTATACTATTAAAACAAACTCCCTTAATAATAGTATCTCAATTATAGTATAAATATTAATCTAAATTATAGTGGAAGGATTTTAGATCTATACATGTTGATTCTTTGTGGTATGGTCATAGCATTACCAAAAGATACCTAATGATTAGTTCTAGGAAACTTGGTAAGATTTATATTGAATTTGCATGACCTTGGTGTGATCATACTTTCCTTTATTCATTATTAGGGTTGGAATTAAGAAAATATCTTAGGATTATGAGGCATTCACACACACAAGAACATGAGGTGTAAAAATAATATAGCTTCACAATCCTAGAAAAAACTAGACTAATAAATATGATTTCCTCTAATTGACCTTTGCAAATGATATATAGAGTATTTGGAATGTCACTTATAAACAACCTATTACCTTCTACATATATGATTTCTAACCCCTAATACCTACTTGTATCAAATTTATGAAATTAGATCCCCTATTCATAATACAAAAGTGATATATTTGGTTATATTTTATATATTTAGAAAACCCCAATATGCATGCATGTGGCAAAATATTACTTTAGAATTGAATCTCCTAGGCTAACTATATAATGCAATTATCAAAGAAGCTACAATTTTCAAATATGTTATTTTTTATGAAGATGAATCATGACAACGAGAATGGATTAATGACTAGAAGAAATTAAAAGGTATTGAAATAAAATATTTTAATGGAAGTGTAACAAAATTTCCCTCTATACCTAGCAATATATCCACCACAACTCATATCTCATTTTCACCATTAATAACATCTCCAAACACAAGAAGAATACCAATTCTGATGTCAAGGAAAACAAAGAAACTCAAGATAAATTATATGAGGCAACACAAAATGAAGAAGAAAAAATGACAATTTTACTAATTTTTCCTTTATTTTTGGAAGTTGATCTAATTAGTTTTGAAGAATCCATATATGTAACAAAAATGTTTCAATGTTTTGTATGCGGATATTATAAGATTGAGAAAAATAAAACAGTTCACGTGCCTTGTCTATGCTTGCATATTCTACGTATCCTGCAATCATGGCAATCCATTTGACCACATTTCTTTGAGGAATTTTGTCAAACAGTTCACATGCCTTGGCTATTCTTCCACATTTTTTATACATGTCTACCAAGGTAGTTGCAACCACAACATCTGAAAAAATTCTATACCTTGTTTTGAAGCTCCCATTCTCGCACAGGCAGGGAGGTTGCTGGCAAAGGTTGCGAAGTCTAGCTTTACAACTGCAGTTGCATTAGCTTGAAAGTTCCTAAAGCCTTTTTGCGTATATCCTGCTATTTGGCATTCCACGAGACCACATTTATTTCAGTCATTTGACATGTCCCTTGTCTATGCTTCCACATTTTGTATGTTTATCAAAGCATTTTCACATTTGCAATAACAATATTCCTTGAGAAGATTTTATTTTATTTTATGTGATCAAACTTGCAAGAGCATCCACCAAACTTTGCAACGCGAGAAAAATTTGAATTTGGTTTGAATCATAGGCAGGAACTGGGCAGTTGACTACTGACTGCAACGGACCAGCGGCTAACAAAACTGCTAAGGTAAATGGAAACGGAGGTAGGTGAAGGCAATGAGAAAGGCAAAAGTAAAAACGACACTATGAACGGAAAATTGGAATGGCCGGTTAAGAGGGGTCCCACGGCACGTCCACACTAAGCAGTCAAAGCTTAGTGTGTGACGTTTAAGCCAGGCAGGATTAGAGGCAAAAATAGCTAAAGGAATTGTGTCACCTTCAACGAAAGCCATTGTGTCACATCACTCAGCGCTTTAGTCTCTGTAATAAATGCGATCACTCCCTAGTGGAGAAATTATCCATTCTGGGAAGTCATCCCAATGGAGAAATTATCCATGCTGGGAAACCCATCACAGAGTAGTACAGTGGACGCTCCTTCGAGGAAGCTACCGTGTCATAGAAAAACACGGAAAATGTCAAAAGTATTACTGAGTAGGCGTAAGAATCTTTATTTGCATAAGCAGCACTCGTTTCCTTTCCACATGCCTCTACTCTTCACGCAACAATATTTAAGCATGGTAAGGGATTTATCCATCACCATTTCCCCCGAATTCTTCTCTGTTCACCACTTCTCCTGCAATTGGATGCCCCCTTCCTGAGAGAAATCTCTTCCTCGATTTCAAGGCAGCAGTTTTAGATGCTGGTTTGGATGACTGTTAGCTTACTGCTGGCCGAAACCCCAGTTAAGACGGAGACGACCATAGTAAGCTTTCCTGCCATCTCCCCAAAAGTCATCATTTATCATCGTTTTAGTAAAACAAGCTTTTTCTTCTTTTGGGAGATGGCGGGAAGGGTTATTATGGTCTCCGCATTAATGGCTCTGGGTATCGGCCTTCAGAAAGGTAACAACTGCCAATTATTCTTGCTCCATCAACGCAGAATGCATTGACTCTTCCTGAGAAGAAGGGCACGTATGCAAATGTATCTTGGGTTTGAAGGAAGTGGTTACTCTACTGGCACAAATTGCACAGGTATTATCCCTGCACTTTTGTTAATGAGAACAATTATTAGTATTATGTATTCTCTTTTATAATCATTTCTCTTGCAAATCTTAAAGCTTCTAACGATAATGATGATGAATATTCAGACATGAACAAATGCAGTCATAAAGGGTCGAATATGTGCGTCGGAGGACAGGAAGGAGGGATATACTATAATTTGGCAAGTTCCTACAATTGTTCGTTTGCAAACGGATATAAGGGAGATGGCTTTAAAAATGGGACAGATGTTACCCAAAAGCTGTAACTGCCACTAGGGGAATGTGTCGTCCTTGAAGAGTCTTCATCTGTCAGAACAGAATTAAAGGTGAGTTTCCTCTCTCCATCGTAAATCTCTCTGAACTTGTTCACTTGGATCTAGCCACAACAAGTTAATATGGGTAGTCCCACCTTCGTTGGACTCACTTTCTTGGCTTGTTTTTCTTGGCCTTGCTAGTAATTTTTAGATAGAATTCCATCCTTTCTTGTGACCCAATATGATTTGGAATATCTAGACCTATCCACTAACAGTATCCCAACAAATATTCCATCCTGGATATGGAACTTACCCAGTCTTTGGTATTTCGACCTTAGTTGTAGTTAATTAACAGGGTCAGTGCCGTCTAGACTAACATCCATGGCTCTTTTGTATCTCGATTTGCACAATAACAGTTTAGAAGACCCTCTTCCTCTTCCTCCTCGTAGTGCATATCTTCCAAGTATGCAGTTCTTATCCTTATCGAGGAATAATCTTAGTGGAGCCTTTTTAGACTCTGTTTACACTTCAAAGTTGCAGGTTCTTGACCTTTCAAATAATATGCTAAGTTGCAGGTTCTATATTTGGTGGAAAATCATCTGAAAGGTAAAATACCAGCAGAATGGGGAAACGTGAAAGAGATTCATGCATTGAAGGTCAATGGTAATCATTTGAGAGGAGTCATCCCGTCCCTCCTTTCAAAATGTTGATCCCTGCAAGTATTGGATTTCAGAAATGATAATTTGGAACTTTTCCTTGCACTTGCAGTTGTTCTATTATGCTATTTATCTTCTCATCTGCTATCCGTGGCAAAGCAGTTTCACAGGGGAGCTACCATGGGACTTGCCTTCACAGTAGTTTATGAAAGTGGTAAATTTATATTTAAAGTTTTCTAAGAGTTAAAAATCTAAGGAACTTGGTAGCTCTAAATGCATGTTTAATTTAGCCTTATTAATGTGCAGGTACAACCAGAGTGCAAAAGGTTTTCCACTAGCTCTTCACGTAATCGGTAGCTCTCTGAATGGTGAGCTGGACTGTGTTTGGGAAGCTACTAGAGCTGCGCTTGCAAGAGGAGAAGCTTCGGATGATAATCAATAAAAGTCCTCCTTATGTCTTTGGAAAGAAGCATAGATGTGCCGAGTCTTGGTGAAAAGCAGTGTTTCTTGGTGTAAAATCCCCCCTCGGGCGCTACATTTTTTCATCTGTGGATGCATTTTAGTTACTGTTTGTTTCTGAAAGCACCCAAGTTTATTGAATCTACCTTGGATTGTTGAGTTGGGGGTCAAATATGAGGTGTCGACCAGGAATATCAGGGCTTCAAATTGCTGCAGCAGCTTGTGTATGTCTTCCCTGTTTTGAATCTCTTTACATGTCACATGCAAATGGGTTTAACTAAAGACAATGGCTACGCACTTCGTTTTGAAGATTATTCCAAATAGAATTGATTTTACTAGCACTATTGATTCTTGACCTCTAATCATTCATAATTTCTTAATCTACAGAATCAAATATTATGTTAGTTTTGTCAGGAGTAGCAACTACGAGTGGCCTCATGAAATGGGGAGGAAACAAAAGAATGTTGCTGATGCTCCACCTGGTGGAATTCATACAACTATAACCTTCACACTCTCCATATCCACACCTGGTGGACTTGTATACATTTCACAATTCATAAGTTCACGAGTCCTCACGTATTACCTGTCCAAGTCATTTAAAATGTTTGTGCCAAATTAATGGCTATAAAATATGCTTGTGTTCATTAAGGTTACAGAATTGTAGTACTAAGATGCATAGATGAGATTCTTAAGCTAAAATATCAGTGAGTAATTCAAACACTCTTTTAAGTGTTTCCACCAAATGGTTGCCTCCCAACAAAGGTTAAGGATGATTATAAAAGAGGGGATTCATTAAAAAGGTTTATGTTAATGCAATTATTAAAGTATGATTACAATAATAGTAGTAATGTGTACAAAATGAAGCTGGTAAGAAATAAACCATTCATGAATGTTGCATGATAGAAATGATGAAACAGTAAATAAATATTGTACAATTTTGTTGTTTTTCGTAAAACCATTGACAAATAAAACTATTCTTAAAAGTGTAATGTTTTAATAATATCTACAAATGCTAACAATCCATTTGTATAAATGTTAGTGCAATCATATTAGGAATGATTCATATTCTGAAAATGCTTAATATATTGATAATATAGATGTCTTTTAAGAAATGTCAACCCACAAATTCAAAATAGAGTATTGAGCTTAGTAAAAATAGTTACTCGGGGGCATATTTTTATTGAGCACCCTCTTAAATATTATAAAAATTATTCCAATTTGGTAAAATTAAGGAAAGGAGAACTAGCTGAGATATGAGGATGAAACATTCAAAAGAAATTAACCTCTGATAGTAACGTAAAATTTTGAAGAAAAATAACAAATGAACCCTTCTAATAAGCTGAGACGACTTATCCTAAGGGAGGGAGGATGTCACATCCTTGTCAACAATGCCCATGTAGATAGCCCAGTGTGGAAAGAACAATTGAGAGGAATAATAGATATGGTGCCAATACAAGCACCATGTGAAGGTATGGACACCCATTAATTTGGGTGAGATTGGTGATGTAGGATGGCATGGGCACCCATTAAATTCTTAATAAAATTCCAAGACAACATAGTGGGTAGATGAAAAATAATAAAAAGAAATATGCCCCAATCATTGCAAGTATCAATGACCCAACAAAGGAGGCCGACAAAAAAATTAAATGAGAATGGTGCGGGTGTGTTGTGGAGGAGTTGTGAAGTCAAAGAGGCATGGTGTCCCTTATTCAAGAAGTAAATATTGAAGGGAATGAGAAAATGGAACAAAAATCTGTCATTAAACCCTCCTATGACCTTCATAAAGGACAACATCAAGCAATCTGAGGTAGACATTTTCCCTCAAGATGAGAGTAACAGAGGCTTTGTTTCAAGAATACAAGAAAAATAATACTCCATGAAGAAGGATTGTGTGTGGAAAAAGACATAGAAGGTAGAAGAAAATATAGAGGAAGGGTGCATGAGAGTGAAAAGAAGGAAGAAATTAAATAGGAGAGGAAGAAAAGAAATGACAAGGAGGAGATTAGAAAGGGCTGATGCGTAGGGAGAGAGGGAGTTGAAAGGTATGAGGAAAAATAAAAAAGAGAAATGAGAGGAGAGAAGGACGTATATGCCTAGATTGGTATGTTGAAAAGGGCTTTAGAAACTTTTATTGGTAGGTGAGAACCTAAATTCCACAGCCATCACCAATATCATCTTTGCTTGTGTTGAAAGAGAAGTCTTTGATTAGATTATGTTCCCCCATCTAATGTAAGTGATAAAGGAATTTTGTGAAGAAGAAAATAAAGAGAAAATAGAGGATAATTGTTCAACCTTTGTTTTAGAAGGAAAATGGGAGAGAATCACAAGGGAAAGAGAGAATAGAGGGATACAAGTAGAAGTAGATGGTGTGCAAAGAGAGATATGAGAGTGGGTAAGACAACCAACACCATTTTAGAAAGGGGGAAGCTTTATAATAGTAGATTGAACAATAAGGAGACAAAAGAAAAAGAAAATGAGAAGAAGAGAAAAGAAGAGCATTTCATAATGAGCCAGCATCACAAACTTGGCAACGAGTGGGGCTTGAGTGACTACCTTGGTTGATATAGGCATATAGGAAACAATATTTTCTTGCCACTTTGATCATTGTTGCATGGAGAAGTGATCGAGTAGTTTTCTTTATCCGCAACAGAAATATATTCAAGACTAGCGGACTAGAGCTAAGTATAATTCCTTTTTATAATTACTTACAAAATTTAGTATTGGAACTCTAAATATTCACTTTTTCCACCAAGGATAATTAATCAAGATTGATTCATGCTTAAGAAAAGCCTAGATAGGTATTATTTTTCAAGGAATGTAATAGTATGCAATTTTGTCTCTTTTTCTTACAATTTTCTAAGGCTTTTGTATCAAACCTCATCAAATATAATTTGCAACAAGGCCATCCTTGATGCCACAATTCTATAAGGTGTGTATACATATAATTATTCATTACCTTTTTATATGAGATGGTACTAAGAAGGTCACTATCATGTCTCAAAATTGTTGGATTATTATATTGTAGAATTTATAACTTGATGAAATATCTTACCATATCATTCATGGTATAACAATTAGGTTGACATAGGACATGAACTTGTCTTATGGGAAGTATGTTAACCTCTATTTTTAGAGAAATCGTATGGTAATTACCAAATTTTATGGGATGTATCTCCATATGATGATCTAGTAGATACATCATTTCCACTATCTCAAGCATGACATAGATATTGATCAGGCTTAGACAAGTCATTTATTAATGTATGCTTCCTAATAGTTGGATAATGCACTATAGTTTACATGTG
>VDFB02390543.1:0-29441 GCA_007258455.2 Sequoia sempervirens | reverse complement strand
GATGGCATCATCCCCAATACATTTAACTGATTTGAAAGAAGAAACCTTATCCACAATGCCTCTCGCCATTCCCTCATCTCTGGTGATTTGTATAGGAGGGGTCTAGATGGAACACTTCTTAGGTGCTTAGAAAAGGAGGAATCCGATCAAGCGCTAGTTGACATCCATGAGGGCATATGTGGAGGAAATTCTAATGGTCTTTCCATGGCTAGAAGGTTGCTTAGGGTAGGGTACTATTGGCCTACAATGCAGATAGATGCAGTAGCATTTGCTAAGTCTTGTGAAAAATGTCAAAAACATGGACACCTGATACATGCTCCAGGTAGGGAGCTAATTCCTTCTATATCTCACTGGCCATTTCAGCGATGGGCCTTTGATCTTGTTGGGCAGATTCATCCCAACTCATCAGGTGGGCATAAGTTCATTATCACTGCTACTGACTACTTCACAAAATGGGTAGAGGCTGTTCCACTTTCTATTGCCTTAGGCAAGATAGTGTCTTTATTTATTTTAAACCATATCATCTGTTGATATGGAGTGCCATCTGAGATCATCACTGACAATGGAGGTCAGTTCAAAAACAAGGACCTTAAAGAACTCTGCCAAAGATTCAAGATAAAGCAACATTGGTCCTCCATTTACTTCCCACAAGGAAATGGTCAGGAAGAGGCTTCAAACAAAACCATTCTCAAGATTTTGCATAGAATAGTTCATAAGAATGGTAGAGATTGGCACCTACAGATAAATCCAGCCCTGTGGGCCTATAGAACGAGTATTCGTACTCCAATTGGGGCTACTCCTTTTTCCCTCACATACGGCGCTGAAGCAGTGTTACCTTTAGAGGTTGAGATTCCATCACTTCGGGTCTCTCTTAAAGGTCTAGTTACAGATGAAGACTATCACGCCATGAGATTGCAAGAATTGGAACTTCTTGATGAGAAGCATAAAGCATCATTTGACCATATGAGGGTCTATCAAAAGCGGATGTCCAAAGCCTCCAACAAAAAGGTTCACCCTAGAGAATTCCAAGTAGGAGATCTTGTCCTACGAAAGAATCCTAAGAACCAACATAATCGAGAATAGAAGGGAAAATTCGAACCTAATTGGCTTGGACCCTACATCATCACAGTAGCTTTTGGCACAGGTGCCTATCTACTATCTACTAAAGAGGGGGAGCAGCTCCCTGAGCCTATCAATGTTTTGCACCTGAAGAAGTTCTATCCTTGATGCCCGTTCTGTCTGGGGGCATCCTTTGTATATAATTATGACCCTGCAAAAAGTTCCAAAAAAACTGATATATGGTACTGAAAAAAATTTAAAAAAAAATTGATATATTGTCAAAAAATCCAAAAAAAATCAAATATGATGCTGAAAAAATACAAAAAAATGAAAAATACAAAAAAATTCAAAAAAAAGAAAAAAAGAAAAAAGTGCCTTGGTGAAAACCTGGAAACAGGCACCTTGGTAGAAAAAAAATAAAAAAAGAAATAAATATAAAAAGTCCTAAAAAAAATTATTCCAAGTGGTGAAAACCTGGAAACAGGTGCTACTTGAGGCCTTTGCATCCCTATTTCTTAGCATGCATCCTCGACACTTAGCCTTTCTCCATCATGCCTTGTCCTTATTGCCTTGGTTTGGAATTGGTCTTTGTCTTTGTCTAGGGGCATCACTGTGTTAGCTTTGGTCTCTTGGATATGCTTGTCTTTAGGACACCTCGCAAACGGTGTTTTTCAACACTAACCCAACTGTGTTTTTCAACACAACTCCTGACATCGCGTGTTTTTCAACACTTATCGGGGCTTGGTCTTATCTAGTTTGTCAGCGTGATCTTTACCTACTTGCAAGCATATTTCTCCATCCTATCTCTAACTCAAGACGCTTACACACTAAATTTTTTTAATTGCAACACTTAATGCTTGAGATATGCCATGATCTTTTCTTTGTGTGTCGACCGATATTGATTTTCGTTGAGTGTCCTTGTCTAATAAGTCTCCGTGATGCATAGCTAGAGGACTTGGGGGCATGGGGCATGTTTTGGCTTGCTTTCTCACTTGTGGGTGTTGTCTTGAACCTCTTCAGTGTCTCTCGTTGTCTCCTTGACACACTTAAGAGATTTATGGCATCATCCTTGAATGTTTTTGCACAACCATTCTCATGGTAATCCCGGCGTTTATGTCTTGATGTGAGCATGGTTTTGCTACATTAAATTGGGTAAGCTAACATTGTAGTCATCTTGACCTTCATGTCTTTGATGCTCATGTTAGAATCTTTCCACATTCCAAGCTGATATAAATCACATTCATATCTTCATAGTTGCGTTTGTGACTAGTGATGATTGTGTGATTGTCTGATGTCCGGTAATAATGGCCCAATGATGAAAATAAGTTCTTTTACATTCTCTAATGAATGATGAACACACAAAAACCTATGTTACCCTATTGCAAGTACACCTTTGCATTTTCATGTAGCTTGCATTATTTAGACTTCATGTTAATTTACTGCTTTTTCCAGTGCATATACCGTCTGTTACATCACATTCACCACTTTTTCCAATGCATATACCTTTTGTTATTGTGCATTCAACATTTTTTCCAATGCATATACCTTTTGTTACTGTATGCAACCTAAAATGGTCACCTAGACTTTGGGCCCCATTTATTTAATTTGTCAACATCAACTTTCTGAATCAATGATTGTCACATTTTCAAATCAAATTTCTTAATCAATTCATAACTATTTCAAATGTTTCAATTTTCCCTAAGGTTTGAATACTTCATTAATTTTATTTAATCAAAAGAAATAAATCCCTTTTAATAAATAAAATAATGCTATTTAATTGAAGTTAATATTACTTAAATAAAATGATGCTATTTAATTAAATCTATTTTTAATTAAATTATTTTATTTTATTTTATTAATATTCATTTCTAAATTACATAATCTTATTTTATTTTATTAAAGAGATATTATCATCTTAAATAAAAATAAAATAAAATGAAATATCCCTCTCAAGAATATCCTCGTGATAAAAAAAAGGAAACAACCGGGCTAAAAGGGAAATAAACCAAAAAAGAATTCCAATCAAGACGGTTTCTATTTTTCATTTATCCCACATTGCTCGGGGAATTTGCCTTCAATTCCACTTTCTTTGCCTATAAACAGCCCTCATTCTCATTTCAAAAGAAGAGATCACAAATTTTACACTCTAATTTATGCTACAAATTTGAATTTTATCATTTGAGATTACATTAGTTTGATTATATAAGCATCTTATTTTTAGAGCATATAGGTTAATATTGCATTTTAGCTTAATCTTCATAGTAAATTAATTTGCAAAATAATTCATTTATGGCATTGCATGTAGATTAAGTTTCATTTCAATAAATTAGTTTGGTTTATTACATTTTACAGCCATTTAGATTAGTTTTCATTGTTGCATTGCAAGAACAGGATTCATGGAGATTGGCATTCTTGCTTCTCCTCTTTGAATCTCTCGTTCCGAGATTGTATTTGCAGGGGTAAAAGGGTTAATCTGAAGGCCACAATATCAATCCCTGCTCTTCTCGGATAGAGAGCTGTGAATTGATTTGCAAGGACTTATTATTAAGTATCCTTGCATGCAAGGATTCACAGAAGTATAACATATTTTCAGTTATACAGTTACAACACATTTACCACTTTTTCCAGTGCATATACCCTCTGTTATAGCGCATTCACCACTTTTACTAGTGCATCCATTGCATTTTGTGGCACATTTACCAAATTTTGTAGTGCATACACCTGAAACTTTGGTACATTTGAGCTATTCCCTAACACATACACTTGATTCTATAGCACATCTAAACCTTTCTCTAGTGCATCCAAGCCATGCTATAGCACATCATCCTTTTAGCGCATACACTGATTGTTATAGCGCATCCACCAAATTTTATTGTCAGAGAGCTGAATTTGACTCCTATTCGATATTTTGGAACCAAATTTAGGGATCTTTTCCATAGAAAATTTCTTTCCTCATCCCAAAATTGTTATAAACTTGGAAAAACTAGCATTCACAAGTGAAATCCTTTACCTAAACCTTGATCAAACATCTAAAAGTGTCCAATCATCATCAAAATCCAAATTTGATCATCAAGTTGAGTTTCCCCATCAGGATATCATCCTTCATCCAGAAACAACACACTTTACATCAAATTTTATTACCTTAGTCCCATCAATAGGATTCATTATTGTATTCGACCTAGGTATTCCTTTGGCACTCCTAAATAACGATCAAAATTTAGAAAACCTTCATCACTTGCATGCTCGTTTTAACAAGGTCCCAAAAGAAAAAACTTAAGGGTAAGGAATTTTAACCTCAAAATACCTTGGGTGAACCAGAAGAAAATCCTTTTCACAAAATTCCTCAAAATGAAACAAAAGATATAATAGAGGAGGAAATAGAACAAGCAAACCAAGATCCCAAATTTCACAAATTCCTAGAAAGGATCTTTGAAAAGGATGGAGAAAAATACCTTCTAATGTTAGCAAACCAAGGGGTCAAATTACCAAGTGATTTTGATGTTAATAAATTGAAGGGAAACCCAAAGAAAACTGAAATTGAAACACTAAATATAGATCAAATGGCTACCCTAACACATCAAATGAATAACCTTCAACAACAATTGCAAGACATGCAAAGAGGGACTACCAAAAGATACTTGTTACAAGATATTTTCCCTACCCTTTTGATAGAAAGTTAAACATGATACCATTTCCCCCAAATTGCGACCTCCCAAAATATGACAAATACAATGGAAAATCTGACCCCATAGACCATGTGAGAGAATTTTGAACCATGAGTCTTGAGTTTTCTCATGAAGACACATACTTGATGAGACTTTTTCCTCCCAGCTTGGGAGGCCATTGTATGGAATGGTTTTCGAAACTACAACCAGGTATAAAATCCTTTGAAGAAATTTTCAACAAATTTATAAGTCAATATTCATATAACATTTCACATGAGATAACAATGAAGGATATTTGTAATACCAAACAAAAACAAGGAGAATATTTTCTCATATTCTTACAAAGGTGGAGAAGGTTATTCACTCAATACACTCATCCCATACCCGAAAAATAAAATATGGATATTTTTATTGATAACCTTAATAGTGAAATGAGTTATAGGCTACAATTACAATGTCCCCCTATCTTTGAGAAGATGGTAGAAAACAATGTCAAAATTGAAGAAGCTTTCGTAGAAAGAAGGAGATTGAAAATTCAAACTGAAGGATCAAACAATGCTAGCTCTTCCAACCATCACAACAACAATGATAAATCCAAATTTTGGACAAGGAACCAGAATGCCAATGATGGTGCTACCAAAACACATAATGCTAAAATAGTCTTTAATCTATCAAGAACCACAACCAAGACTGATCAAAACATCAATCAAGGAACTAATCAAAATTTCAACCAACAAAATAATCAAAATAGCCATAATCAAAGTAACACCACATCCAAACCTCCAATCTATCAAACACAATCAAACTGCAAAAAAATTATGCCTTTGGGTCAATCACATGAATCTGCATTAAGGGAACTTCTTGAAAATAACCTCATAACACTACCTAACACTTGAGGCTTTGAACCAAAAGTAAAATTCTCATGGTGGAATGATGCCTATTACTGTGAATTTCATCGGTGCAAAGGCCATCAAACAAATAGCTACATGCAATTGAAACATAAGATACAAGATTTAATAGATGACAAGGTCATACAAATAGAAGGAACTCAAACAAATGCCAATCACAGAGAGTTTAAAAATCCTTTACTGAATTATGAAAACGGGGAGTCCTCTACAACAAACAACAAGGGAAAGAACGTAAAATATGTCCATGATATTGTCATAAATCATATTTCAGCAGTGGAGGATCAAATGAATACCATTGAAACCAATGACAATCAAGACATTATTACAACCAATAATCCAATCTATGACATACCAATTGAACAAGAACAAGACATCATTATCCTTGAAAATAAAATTAATGACATCAAACCAGATATACCTGTAATAGATACTCAAGTCAATGTCATTAAAATCAATGGGAAACAAGACAACATGCCAATAAATGCAACCACGAGAGCACATGCCAAATATGTCTTAAAAGGAAGTTCATCTAAAACACCCATTCCCTCATCCAATCAATATAAAATAGTGGACCAGTTATAAAAGATCCCTGCACAAATATCAATATTGGAATTTCTCAAGATTTCACTCACCCACAAGGAGATTTTGGAAAAATCCCTAGTGGACACAATAGTACCAACAAATCTGAAAGTTTGTAAATTCAAAGCCATGGTGGGAAATTTGACTGTGCCACATTACTTATCCTTCTCATAAAATGATGACAAATCTATTTCTCATTCCCACAATGTTGCTCTCCATATTGAATTCTTAATTCATAAACATTGTGTCGAACGTGTCCTAATAGATGGAGGAGCCAAATTGAATATATGTACTTTAAAGCTTATTCATGCCTTGGGATTCTTTGAGAATGCAATTTATTCAAAGAAAAAGATTACAATAAAAGAATATGATGATGAGGAAAGATCTTCACAGGGATTGATTG
The DNA here is from genome assembly GCA_007258455.2 of Sequoia sempervirens. Taxonomy (NCBI): domain Eukaryota; kingdom Viridiplantae; phylum Streptophyta; class Pinopsida; order Cupressales; family Cupressaceae; genus Sequoia; species Sequoia sempervirens. The sequence continues at coordinate 22,827 of VDFB02390543.1, read as the reverse complement.
CCTTACCTATTCAAGTAGGACCGATTTAGAAAGATGTAATTTGCCAAGTCTTGGATAAGGATTTGACCTACAACATACTATTGGGTTGCCCATGGATCCATGAAATGCAAGAAGTCCTGTCAACATACCACAAATGTTTGAAATTCCCTTGTGGTGGCAAGGAAATCACCATCTCAGCTGATTCAAATAGTCCTCAGTATTGCAACACCCTAAAATATGTCTAAGATATCTTTGTGCCTCATAACAGAGAAGCTTCCACTTCCATTCCTTCCAATGATCAAAGCCAATCAAGTTCCTCATCCAAACTGTTGGTCATTTCCTCAAATCATGAAGGTCAACCTAGTTCCATTTCTAAATAGTCTGAGAAGAAAGAAGAATTTGCTCCTTCCCCATCCTCAAATCATGAAGCCCAATTAAATTCTTTGTTGAAACAATTTGAGAAAAAAGATCAAGTCAAAGATAAAGGTATTGGTGAATATTTCATTGAATGATCCCTATGTCTCTCACAATTCTCTTCCCCAAAGTCATATGGGAAACCCTCAACATCAACACAACAAACATCACAACCAATTTCTCTCTTTGATGGTTGGTTTGTAAAAGCAAGCACCATAGTTGATGAAGAAAAAGACAAATATGTTCTAAATTGGCTTTATAAGGATGAATAAGAGTCTCAAACAACAACTACAAATATACAAATAACACAATATGGAAAAGGATTCACTATTTTGGAAAAGATGGGGTATGAGGGAAAAGGCCCTATAGGGAAAAGAAAGGAAGGAATTGTAGAACCAATTCAATCCCTCTTAATCAATCCAAAGGACAAGACTGGGCTGGGTTATAAAGAGGAGAAAAAAGAAAAGATGACTCAGAGGGTGGTTGGAAGAATCTTGCAACTACAAGCAAGTGATGATCATGAAACTGATTCTAATGAATATGAGTGGGATTCACTGTTAGAAAAGTCTTGTCATGATAAGGACATTGATGTGGTACACAAGTATGCACCCCTACTTGAAGAGGGACAAGATTTAGGTTCTAGACCACTTGAACTAGGATCACAACACATTGATGATTCCAACAAAGATGATTCAACTCAGAGTGAAATAGATAATTTGGAAGAAAGTTACCTTATAGACCTCAATTTTTCTATTGGAAAAATCAAAGATACCACCATCAGGCCTCTTAGCATCTCCAACCTTAACCATTCTGGTGATTTCTTAGCCCTAGTACATCCCGAACTCATAGACTAGGACCAAACTGAGCCATTTGATATCCCTACATTTTCAAATGATGATGCCATTATTAATTTCCTTTGTGCCAACAATCCTAAAACAAATTCCACCATTGAACATCATAAAAAATCTTCTAAAAAGGGGAGTATCAAATCTTCCAGCTACATAATGAATAATACAAGAAATAAATTTGATGGTGAAAACCATTCAATGGAAGTATCAGATCTAGAAAAAGTAAAAACAAAGAGCACGTCCAATAGAAAAAACCTCTCTGAGGCATCAAAGCATGTAATATTTGATACTCTCCTAGAACACTTTCAAGAAAGATCAAAGGTATTGATCAAACCCACACAGTCTGTCAATATCAGTAGTGCAAAGACAATTAAGATTATTCATCTAGTGACATCTTTGATAGACCAAGAAAAACCAAGCTTCCTCAAAATTTTCATAGAAAAACAAGTCAAATTTTCTTGGTCATATGTCAACATGCTAGGGATTGATCCAAAACTCATCATGCATCACCTATCCTTACCACTAGGAGTAAAACCGTTCAAGCAAAAACTAAGGAAAATGCATCCACATACTGCCCTATTGGTAAAAGCAGAGCTGGAGAATTTTTTGGATGCAGGATTCATCAGACCCATTGAATATGCTGAGTGGATCTCTAATATCGTACTAGTCTCAAAGCTTGATAACAACATTCATATTTGCATAGATTTCTGAGATCTCAATAAGGCTTGTCCCAAAGATGATTTTCCTCTTCCTAACATAGACATCATAGTGGACTTAATGGTAGGACATGGCATGTTGTCCCTATGGATACTTTTTCTAGTTATAATCAAATCAAGATAGCTCCAGAGGATCAAGATAAGACAACCTTTACATGTCCATGGGGAACATTTTGTTGGAACGTCATGCCATTCAGATTGAAGAATGCAGGAGCTATTTATCAATGCACCATGACAACAATTTTTCATGATATGATGCATACCTTCATGGAAGACTATGTGGAAAATCTATTAGCTAAATCATATACCAGAGAAGGACACTTAGAGATCTTAGACAAAATATTCACTAGATTGGAGAAATTCAATGTATGACTAAATCCAAAGAAATGTGCGTTTGGAGTGACTTCAACCAAACTCCTGGGATACATAGTTTCAAAAAAAGACATTGAGGTAGACCCGAAAAAAGTTAAAGTGATCATGGAAATTCCACCACCCAAAAAATCAGTTAGCTATGATCTCTACAAGGAAGGTTCCAATCAATCTGAAGATTTATTTCACAACTGGTAGACAAGACCCATCCTTTTACTCACTTGCTACACAAAAATGTTCCTTTATGATGGGATGTGAAATGTGAAGGATCCTTCAACCAATTGAAACAATATCTAATGAGTCCACCTATCTTAGCACCACCAGTAGAAGGAAAACCACTCTTGTGATACATTGCAACAACTGAGATATCATTAGGAGCCTTGTTAACACTAGAGGATTCAACAGGAAAAGAGAGGGAAATTTACTACATCAGCAAGACGCTAAATGAATATGAAATCAATTATATATCCATTGAAAAGGATTTCTTGGCAGTAGTGTTCTCCACCCAAAAACTACGACACTACATGCTAACTCATACCATCAAGTTAATAGCCAAAATAGATCCACAAAAATACTTCTTTAGCAATTCTAACCTAACTGGAAGATTGGCCAAGTGGGTTATGATACTAAGTGAATTTGACATCCAATATGTGGATAGGAAAGCAATAAAAGGACAAGCAATTGCTGACTAGTTAGTTGAAGCACCTCTACCAGATGATCATCCTTTACACATTGAATTTCTAGATGTTGATGTCCTCACCTTGGCTGCAAAACAATGGACATTATACTTTGATGGATCACATACACAACATGGATCAGGGGTTAGAATCCTATTTGTTACTCGAGAAGGACATACTATACCAAAATCATACAGATTGATGTTCCCTTGTACCAATAACATGGCAGAGTATGAAGCATTAATCATTTGCATCAAAACAACTATAAAATGGAAAATTATAGAGTTCCAAGTCTACGGAGATTCTCAATTGGTCATTAACCAAGTCAATGATGATTATCAAAAAAAGGAGGACAAAATAATTCCCTACAAAAGAATGATTGATGATTTTAAGAAATACTTTATGGATATCAAATTTGAACAGATTTCAAGAGTGGACAATAAAGTTGTTGACGCCATGGCCACTATTGCTTCCTTGTTACAAATTCTAGAGAAGAGAAGCCATTATGAGTTCTCGGTGGAACAATTGTTTTCCCCTGCTTACGATGATATTGAGTCCCAAGTTATATGTCACCTAGTTGATACCAATACCTCAATCTATGGTGAAATTTATACCTACCTAAAAGATAACACCCTTCCACCCGATCTATCTAGAAATCAAAAATGAAATTTCATTCACTGAGCCACCTGACATACTCTTATTGCTAATGTACTATACCAATGAGGTCTTGACAAAACTCTCCTCCAATGTCTGGAATGTGATGAGTCTAAAATGACTTTATGGGAAGTTCATGAGGGTGTTTGTGGAACTCATTCAAGTGGTTTAACCTTAGCCAAGAAACTCCTTCATTTAAGATATTACTGGCCAAACATGGAGAAGGAGTCTTTCTAGTGCATTGAGAAATGTCAAAAGTGTCAAATTCATGGAAACCTCATTCACGCACCAGCGCGAGAACTTCAACCTTTTGCATCAACATGGCCCTTTTGTCAGTGGGGCCTAGATCTTGTTAGTAAAATTCATCCATCTTCATCAAATGGACACAATTTAATCATCATAGCTACAAAATACTTCATGAAGTGGATTGAAGACGCTGCTCTAATCACCATCACATGAAAGAAAATTTCATCATTCATCCTCAATTACATCATCTATCAGTACGACATCCCTCGATCTATTGTCACTAACAATAGAAGACCATTCAAAAATCAAGACATGCAAGAATTGTGTGAAAGTTCAACATCCAACATCACTTCTCTATGCCATACTACCCTTAGGGAAATGGTCAAGTAGAGGCCTCCAAAAAAAATATTCTAAAAATCTTGAAGAAAATGGTCAATGATGCTAGACATAATTGGCACATCCAATTAAACCTTGCTCTATGGGCGTATCAGACTAGTATTCACACACTAATAGGAGCCACACCATATGCTCTTGTATATGGATATGAGGCCTTTGTACCCATTGAGGTTGAATTACCATCACTTCAAATTTCATTGAAGGGTATCATCTCTGATGAGGACTATCGGGTATCTAGATTGCAAGAACTAGAACTATTAGATGAACGACGCTAACATGCAGTGAACCACCTAAAATCCTACCAATAATGGATGTCCAAAAGTTACAATCATAAAGTAAAACGAAGAAAATTTCAAGTTGGTGACCTAGTATTGAAGGAGAACCCATGCAACCAACAAGATATGGAGAAGAAGGGAAAGTTTGAGCTGAATTGGTTGGACCCCTTTTTCATTGTGCTAGTCTATGGATCAGGAGCATACCAGCTATCCATGCCAGAAGGAGACCTATTTGAAGATCCCATGAATAGTCTCCGTCTCAAGAAATTCCACACATGATTCATCTACTGCATTGGTAAAAGTCCTGAAAAAATGGTCACCCTAGTGAAACCCTGGCAAACAAGCAGCTTGGTGACAACAAAAAAATCAAAAAAAGAAAAAAATACAAAAAAATCAAAAAACGAAAAAATACAAAAAAATCATAAAATCTAAAAAAGTGCAATAAAGCAAGTGGTGAAAACCCGCAACAGGTGTTGTTTGTGATAGGCTGGCTTCTTCCTCTATTGAGAATGTGTGTAACATTGGCTCTTTGCTATCACTATCACATCCTTCATTTGAGCCTCATGTACATATTCTACTGTGTCGGTCGTGTCTCACTTTGGCTTGTTGATCATTGTACATATCCATAATAAATTGGTTTGTTTCCACTAGGGGAAAAATCCTGAACTCACTGGGGGAAATCTATCTTTGAGCTTAAAAATGATAGACAAACAACAGTATGACAACTTAGTAAAACACATTATTTGCATCATGATTGTTATTATCATTCCTTGGAACAACTCAAGGATGTCAGAACTGAGAAGCTATAATGTCGAGAATGATATTTTTTCTTTGTCTCCGTTTGTGAGAGTTGATCATTAATACTATGAATCGTCATGGGACATGCTCTACAAAGTATCACTGATGACATTCTGGGTTCACATAGGAAAATGGTTAACTCTTGTCTATTTATGCAAGAAATTCTTAGGTCATCTCGGTCCAATTATACCTAGATGCTTGTGTTAACTTGTACTATCAAACATGATGAAAGTAGTACTCAGGTCATCATGATCTAATTATACCATTGATGCTTGTACTCACTTTCAACATTTTAAAAGCTCAATGATGATACCAAGCACAATAAATTAGTTATTGGGATGACAACATTGCATTATTAGGTTTGCATGTTTAGGTTGCATTCATACTAGGTGCTGCAGTGGTATTTATAGATTTCTCCAAGGCTGGTACAATATTACGATTGATGTTATTTCTATCATTAACAGATTGAGTACATTTGACATTACCAAAAAGATCATTCACATTTTAGTTGCATAAGCATTAGGAAATCATTCATACATTATCATATCATTTCATCATTCATCTAGTCATTAGGTCATATATTTGCATCATGAAAATTCCAAAAATAAAGCATTATCATGTAATTTCCTAAGCATTATTTTTTCATTAGGTCATATATTTGCATTATGAAAATTCCAAAAACAAAGCATTGATCATATCATTTTCATCCATATACATTTATTCATACATTTTCATCACAAAAACATCCATAATGAAACATTTCCATTTATCCATCTCATACATGCATTCATACATTTGCACCAAAAAAATACAAAAATGTAGAGTACCATGCATAGCATACATCATAATAGAACATGATCCATAAGAACATGTAGAATTATCCATCATTATTTAATCATTCCATTCATCCATTTCTGCATTAATAATATCATCCATCCATCCATTTCATTTTTGGCATGGGTATGGGTAGGATCATAATGGGCCAAAAAGTGGCGATATGATGGGTATGCATAGGGTATGTAGCTGACAATTTTTTTTACCCAAAATTGATGAAATGAAAAAGGTTTTTAAAGGAGATTCTCAACTTTCCACCAATACAAATTATTCTTTACTTTGAATTTAATAAATAATTATTATTCATTTTTTATTTGAATTATGACTAAAGTCCTGATTGAAAAACATCTATAGCTTTCAAATAGTACCACATTTTTTTGAATCCATGTCGTCACATTCTATGCTTCACATACTATAGGATTAAAAAAGAAAGGAATTTCATGAAGTTTTGACCAAGTAAGGTGGTCAAACATACAAGTTTGTATATTTTTTAAAAATTTGTAATAAAAATTATAATTAATTATTTACTTGGAAAAAATTACAAAAAACATGCATCACATTGGGACATGAGTCCTCTACTTATATCTAAAATATTATATAAAAAATATTATCATTTTATTGTGGTTAGGGTGGTTAGGCAGGACACCTACTTCTTATTTTTCCCCTGAAATTTAAGTACTACTACATTGAAATTTCAAAATTTCATAAATAGAATTATTATTTTTTTAAAATAAACCTAGTAATTTAGAAACTACATTCAATTTTCTACCTATTTTATCTTACATATTTTTGAAATAATATAGATAACTTATTCAAATTTTTACATCAAGCTGCCTAACTCTGATTTTTCTAAAATTTTTGCCACTTAAGGGCCTGTTTTTTCCATGATGATCCTGGACATACCCGCATCATACATATTTGCATAAGAAAAGTAAAAAAACATAGCATTTAGCACATTCCATTCACATAATAAGATTCATCATATAGGGTATATAGACATCATTCATAAAGTATCATAGAATCATAACACATGCTGTATCCATAACATTCATATCAATATCACATAGAAAACATCACATAGCATACATAATAGGAAATTAAATGCATCCATCATGATCAACACATAAGCGCATAGGTCAACCTTTATCATCGTTACATATATATCTCAAAATGATGTCAAATGTACAAGGATACATGAATATAAAGAGATACATCAACAAAAATGGCAGTAACTCATCAAGTAGCAATGTATACATGCACAAATAACAATAAAACATCAAGTTTTGAAGCTATGTAATGCTCCCCCTAGATAGTGTTGGCATCCCTAGATCGGTACCTACCCCTGCATCTGATGGACCTGCACCAGGATCTATCTGATCTCCAAGAAATGACTGTGTAACACCCACACTAATTGTTTGAGACTACAACTTGCCAGACCGAGATTGGGCAAAGCTCTCTTGCTGCTCTGGAGGGACTAACTCATGATACCACCCTCTATAGAACTTGAACTCCTAGGAAGTGCGATGAATCTCTCTTAAATAATCTGATGTCCTAGTAGCCATTGTAGCTTGTTGTAGTCTCTTGGTGATCGCCTCTTCCTACTCCGCCCATCGTCTCAATGCATCCCTCTCAGCCGTGAAAGTCTGTATCTATCCATAGGCCTGTGAGAGCCATGCTTGTATGTGTGTTAGAACTTTTGTCTATGCTTGTAACTTCCCTTGAACCTATGTTATTTGTCCCTAAACTATCTAGAATTGAGCATGTAGGGCCACTATCTGCGACTGTTGTTGCTGGGAAGGGAACTATATCTATACATGTTGCTGTGCTACCGCCACTAAGAATCACCTCCTACGAGGAACTCTGACATCTAGTGTTGGATGGGAACCCCCTCCTCTATCACCACCTCCTCCATCATCACTACCATCATCCCCGCCATCATCACCACCTCCTCCATCATCACCGACATCTCCCTCCTCCTCATCTCTACCACCTCTAGCCCTCCTCCATCTGTGTGCTTTGTCTTCATCATCCTCTAATGTCGGCACTGACTCATTAGGCCTTGAGATCCTTAGAAATATATGCCCACTAAAATATTGTGAGTGCTCCTTGGTCATGTACCCCTCCACAATCTCTAGATGGTAGTCCCAGATCATTGGCTATAATCTATGATACTCATCACATGCGGCATCGTAAGATAAGGTGGGCCCCCACTCAGTAGCATCCTGATGTCTCCGTGTATACATTTCCAATCCCTATGGTATCCCCTGAACTCTGTCGTACTATTTGAGCACCCTCATCAATAAGAATCTCTTGATAATGTAGCATGTCTGTCCAATAAGATATCTAGCTGTCATAACATAAGGCATCTCCAAATGATCCTCGACCCACTACTCACAATCTACATATGGCCATCATGTAATAGAATCTAGGTCATCCAATACACATCTCCAATACTACAATTTTCCCAGCTTATGCTGGACAACTGGGCCTACATAGCCATAAATGTAGGGTCTCCCAAACTACTAAAATCTGTTTGTCTCTGGACATGTCACCGCTATATGCTCCCAAGCCCACATCTGTAATAGGGCCACACCAGTGGATAGACTAGCTCCTCTAAGGTAAACTACCTAATGCAAATCATGATATAACTGTGGGAGCATGCATGAACCCCAAGTGAAACGGGGCCCAAACTGAATCATCTGCTCCAGTGTCCAACCCCAACTGATGGACAATCCCTTTTCCCTCTTGTCAGGACATAAGAAGCCACCGATAAATCCCGTAAGCATGGAAGGAAAAGGGGCATACCTCCCAAACATCTCCTACCATGCCATCTCATACTTGCTAATATGATCATCATGGAATATCCGACGTAAGGCATCTGTACCTCCTTGCTTGGTGTGGTCATATGTCACAATGTCACCCATCACAGGAATCCAAAAATCCTATAGAAATCCTCTAGCATCATAACCATCTCTCCGGTGGCCAGATGAAAAGTGTTGTGGTCGCTATGCCACCTCTCTGCCAGCATAGTCAACAATACTTGATTAGTCCTAATCCGGGGCATGTCAATCAATGAAGATAATTCACATCACTCAATGATATCCCTATTAGCCGGTGATAGCTATGGAATTAGCTCCCAAGTCCATGGGAATCACTCTCGGGACTGAAGATTATCTAAATCTATCTCCTATCATTATAACATATCACAATCAACACATCAATCAATCAATCAAATCAACAAAACAATCAAACATCACACAATCACTTATCCTATCAGTTCAAGTGAGATTTTCATCAAATCTCACGAACATCTATTTTTGATCCTCACCTATCATGAGGTCAAAACAACATCGTCATTATTGAATCTCTCCTATCATGAGATCAATAAATCATCTAATCTATCATCAATAACAAATCATTGGATGACGTGATTAAAGATCATCAAAATCAAGGAGAATTTTTTTTTTCAATTTTGTCCTAGATGCGCCATAACAGTGCTTCATTGCATGAAAGGGTATATGCACCACCAAATTGGCTAGATACACTGTTACAGTCTGCCAATGCACCATTTAACTCAATGTGCTAGAGAATTCCTCAAATGCGCTATTAAACCTCTTTGATGTGCCATAAAATCTCATGTGCCATTATTTTGGGTAGATGCACTAAAACTACAATTTAATGCACCATTTCTAATGGATGCACTACCTAATACTCTGATGTGCTAGAACATTGTTCCAATGTGCCAAAATGTGAATGCGTTATTACAGATTGTAAATGCACCACTAAATCTAGCCTATGCGCTAAAGAATCTAACCTATGTGCCAAAACAGGTTGCGTATGTGCATAAAGAATGAAAAAATTAAAATTCAAAATTAAAAACATGAGAAAAATGATTCAAAATTCACAAGGAAAGTTTAAAAAAAATTGTACCAGAGGTCTGCATGCCACTGGCTAGTTATGTCGCCACACCTGCTCGAATCGATGAGTCTCATAGGGGATCACCATCTTCACTCAAATGCTCAAGGTTTCTCTTTCACTCCACAATTTCCAAAATCACAAATACAAAAATGAATTCTTTTTCACTTTTTACTTCTTAATAAATGGTAATTAAGAGTGTGATTTTGGTGGGATATTTTAAATTTTTAAGGATCAATTAATTGGGGCAGTTCATTTCTTTCATATCGGGAGATAAATCACTAGAATATCATCCAATCATAATTTCATCATCGACATCATCATAAATCATCAAAATTTTTCAAAAATCATCAACAATCTTTTAATCATAAAAAATTCCTCGATTTATCTCCCGAGGGGGCATACATTCGTTATCTTCTAAAAATCGCCGTCTGGGGAATCGTCAAAATTTTAACAACACTGGTAAATTCTTCTTTGAAGTAATGTGTAAACACATCACTTCAAAGAGGGGAAAAATGTATACATCCAAAATTGGTCTGGAGAATATTAATTAAATACTGGTTATTTAATTAATAAAAATCTTTATTTCCTCTATTGTATATAAATAAATTGCAAAGTTTATTTATATAGTTTGTATTGCTTAATTCCTCCTATCTAAACTACTTTCTTCATGATTTAATTAAATAAAAAAAAATAACTAATTTTTTTTATTTGATTAATTCCCTCTCATTAAATTTGAATTTTTAATTCAAAATTTTTCACATTTCTCTATATTCTTCTAACCTCCTCCCACATCATCTTCCATCTCACCATGTGTCACATGAAAATAATTATTCCTAATTTCTAAAATAAGCATTTATCCTCAACAATCTCAACAAACTCAGAGACACATGGATTCTCCTTTCCATTTATTCTTTTCTACATTTGGCAAGCTTGTTCTATTAAAGGGGACAACTTCCTTATTTCTCTCTAACCTCCTCGTTTCTCACAGTTGATCTCTCTAGACTAAATCATGATCATCCATTTCTTCCAACTCACCTGATGCCTTGCTGAAATCTATAAATAGAGGCTCATTTATAGCTTTTTCATAAGAGCATTGCATACAATTACTCCGTAGAAATCATCTTAGCATTTGAGAGCTTAGTTTACATTCTAGTTTAGCAAGTAAATTAGAATCATGGCTTCTTTTTTAGATGTGTCTTAGTTTACTTACAACATTTAGAATCATTTTCATAGCATATCCATTAGTTTAATTCAACATTGCATCATTTCATTAGCTTTTTGTATACAATAGTTTATCATCCAACATATCATTTAGTTCATCATCGAGCCAAATCATCAGATTGTGTAGGTGTAGACATAGTTTTTGCATTCTAGAATTAATGGCTTCTCATTTCTTAGGTGTCATACCAATAATTTAGTGCATAATTAAGATCTGAGAGCACTAATACAAGATCCTTAGGAATAGAGGAAGATGGAATGTCTTTAAGGTATTGTTTTAATCAAATTATGTTGTTAATTTAGATTTCCTCAATGTAATACATTGCATCTGTTATGTGTTATTGATTATTTTGATTCACATATTTTCTCACACACAATATGCATAAAAGAGATTGTTAAAAACAAATTGCATTTTATTCCAGTGTTGCAATTATAGAGAAATGAGAAAGAGAACCATGTGTATTGCAAATGTAAGCTTTATTGATAATCATGAGTATAAATGTCCCTCACAAGCCAAGGGACTAGCTATCTTAATGCTAGTAAAGAAGAAATCATATGCATATGGGTAACAAAATTAAATTGCATATAACATGAAAAGGGACCCGTCATTTCCTGGTGGAATGACGAATCCCATTGACTTGGTCTTGCATCATCTCGATCCTGCTTTGTTACTCTGCTACTCTCCTTCGGTTTGACACCCTCCTCATTGCTCCTAGGTTTCCTACATTGGATAAAAATAGTGTTGTTAGAGCAATGAAAGATCTGATCAAAATTATATGCAAAACATCCATAAATGTGTGATCTAATGTCTACAAGCATTAAAATAGCAACATACCATAAGTGTCCCTGAAAATAAGAAAGGAGTGATCAATCACACCTATAATATGCTTTGTTTATTTAACTGTTTGTTCTTTGTGCAAATTTAGGACAAGTCTTGTTACTATTCTGATTCAACTAATTACAACATGTGGGGTAAATGTGGCTCCCACGAGGGTAGAGCTCAACATGCTACCCTCTAATGTTTTAAGAGGGATAGGAAATTGAGAAACTTGATCAAATCAATGGTAGACATGCTATTAATGCATTAAATCAATATGGAATCACACCAGTTGATCAAGTTTCATTATCAAATTCAAAATATGCAACATATAATTTGAGCTGTCAAGAGTTCATACTTCATCTTTTCATAATGAATCAGTCATATGGATCCCATCATGTCAGAAGGAAGGTACATTTTGCTGGACATGTCATTCAATCATCTTAAGTGGATCTACGATCCATTTTATTAAAAGAAGTAAGTAATTTTAGAGATGCATCAAGTTCAATTATGCATCTCTTTAATAATGAAGGATAAATCAAGGCATGCCTGAAGCCATCATGAGGCATATGGGGAAGCAAGAAGTAACAATCCAAGGTACTGCCAAGTCCCTCTCACCTCAACCCTATTGGATAGCCACACATCACATAGGATGGTGAGCTTTTAGGTCACCAACATAGGTGACATGTGTTTTCCCACTAGGATCAAAGTGAAGAGATCATATTTATTTTTTTGCACATGATCAAAAGGACTGAAATGTTGTGGAAAATAGGTTACAAACATGTGGGGTAGCAAGAAATTTTTGTGGAAACCATGAGGATTGGGGCAATCAAAGAAAGGAGAATACATGCTACATTTCATAGTGGGACAACAAAAATGACCTACATTAAAAGGACAACAAGAATCAATGAACAATAACAACCTTGTGTGCCAAAATTCAAAGACAAAGTGAAGAAAAGAACATGGTGAAAGACACAACAAGTCTACATGAGCCAAAGGGAGTATAGACTACTCACACTGAACCAAACCAATCATCATTGGAGGCATCAAACAACCACTTCATGCTATAGGACAGCAAGGTACAAGAAGGAGATGTATTCATAATGCATTCAATAGAGACTAAAGAAAAAGTATCAAACAATGAAGATAAGTCATTTTCTTTAAGAACAATCATGCGAGGGAATGCACAAATGCTCTAAATGTGAGGATATAGTGTTCACTTACTATGAAGGAAAGATAATTTTTGTTTTTCTTACTGAAGCAACCTTTCTTTTATATGATAATCACATTAAGAGTTAAGTGGATTTGGTGTTGAGAGATCTAAGACATGCATGAAAAGGAATCACAATATGAGACAGACAATCATAATCATAATGGGCATCCTTTCAATGACAAGTGTTATCAAAAAACATCAATGACTGTCATGGAAGTTAGGGATAGTGGATGCTTTCATGCTATAGTTATCATGAGTTACAATGAAAATACAATGATGATTAAATCATGGGAGAAGGTTGTATGTAAAAGCACATTTCAAATGCTTATGATGGATTAGAACCAAACAAAAGAGAGGATTCTAACTTCTATTCCATTGCATTTTTTTGGAAGCTATGACTATGCAAGGATCAATTCTAAGCAGATTATGCCATTTTCTAGAGATTTCCAATGCAACTTACAATCTAGGAACAAAAGCTTGGTCTTATTGGGAGCATTAAGAGAAGCATGGAGATATCATAAGGAGTTGAAGCTTCCAGAAGCAATGTCAGAATTACAAACACAAGTTGTAAATGCTGGTAGTGAGAGAGAAAGTGAGAGAAATTCTGAATAGAGTGATGGTGATAAAGATTGCATGATGTATGGGATCTTCCCCCTTTGCAATCAACATTGGAGGTATTGCAATGTAAAAAAGAAAAAAACAACATGCTCTTTTTCATTCATGAAATTGAAACAAGTACATGAGCTACCCATATACAACTTATTAGATGTCAATTTATCAAAAGTGGAGCCATGAAGATGCCAAGGTATCCATATGATCAAAAAAGCATTTGCATATGAAGCCACTATGGATTACAAGTAAGGATGTTATTCCCATGTTGCATTTAAAAAAGAAAATACAATCACTTTGTAATGATAGAAAACTTTCACTAATCTAATCAATATATAAGCATGTGTAACACAATGTAGCAACAATAGTGATTACAAATGAAACAATGCATAATTATGATTGAAGTATAGAAGAAGAGGAAATTGTACTAGTATGGAAAAAAATGAAACAGTAAAATAAATTTGGTTCTTTCTTCACCAAATTAGAGAACCCACTTGGAGTTTCTGGTAGAATGCAGAGTATGAAATCATTCTCTTCGCGAGTTAAGAAACCACTTGTGTTATTTGTCAAGATTGCAAAAATAGTGGTGAAAGGGTCTAGTTTAGTTTACACATGAAAGAACCCATCTAGGTTTGTTAAAAAAATTTCAAATGTAAAAAAGTGCATGGAAAACCTAGAATGTGTTATGGTGGCCTAAGAAAAGTCTTTTTCTTTCACAATGGAAAATACCCATTTGGGGTTTCATTCTGAATTGCAGAAAAATGGCATATCAAAAAACCCAATTCATATGTTCATGGATGTGGCCTAGAATTGCAAGTTTTCTACAAAGACAGGGAAACCCACTTGGGTTTTTTATTTTATAATTGCAAACACAAGAAATGTAACAAATGTTTGTGAAAGAAATTCTTTTTACAAAGGAAGAAATCCAACTGGGTTTGTTTTCAAAAAAATGTGAAATACATAAAATGCCTTTTAAGAAACCAGGTTTTCTTCCATGGCTGCGGCCAACAAGTTTCTTTTTTCTTCAAGTTTAAGAATCCCACTTGGGGTTTGGCTGGAAATTGCAAAAATATAGTGATGATTGAAGGAAATAATGTAAAGTTTTATTCTATAGAAGGCACAAGATGCCATTGTCAAAACCTTGTTTCATTCTCATGGCCACAACCAGAATAGCATTATTTTCTTCACAAAATAATAGAAAAGAGCTCGGTTTATTATAAATTGCAAACACAGAGCCCTTTAAAAATCTATCATGGAGTTTTGAAGCAAATCAAAAGTATATGAAACCCTATTGCATTCTTACAGCTACAGCCAAAGGTTCAAATTTTCTTCACAAAACCAATCTGGGTTTACTCCTAGTTTGCAAATACAGAAGAAAATAAGCCCTATTATGCTTCATTCTTAGTATGAAAGCTAGAAATGAGCTCTATTTGCTGAGAAATCAAAATAAGATGGAGTCGACTTAAAGATTACCAGAGTTTTATTCATTTTTCCTTTGCTTATGCAAATCGTTGCCACTTAAAAAGGCCCTTTCTTTGAGCTTCATAGCTTGAACAATGGCGGTTGTGAGAAGCATGGAATAGCCACAAAAAAGTGACTTAATGAAATGATCAGAAAAATGCTATAGGCCACGACATTCAAAGCCAAAATGGCTTTCAAAAGATGTGGAAAAATACAAATTTTCGTTCAAAAGTCACTTACCTGCTATTTTTTGTGGTTTTCATCTAAGTTTGGCCCAAAAAACTAGTTGACATCATGTTTTTATTGCTCTCTTCAAACCCTCATGGCAGCAGAAGCTTCTTCTAGAAGGCTCAAAGCAAAAAATGAAATTCTTTGCTTTGTTTCATTATTTTGTTAGGGTTTGAACCCTTTGGAGGCTAATGGGATTTTTTCCCATTCTTTATAAAAAATGAAACACATTTTAGTGTGTGGTGGGGGCCGAATGGTAAGTTCCATGACTTAGGCTTTTTCCTTATGTTTTCTATTGTCACTTAAAATTGCTAAGTTCTCCAAGAGGAAACATGTGATATGCCTTCAAAATGTTCCTTCCAAAAAGTGTGGAGTCTCTTATTCCCATATAGGAAAAATTATTGGGCCTTTGTTTTGTCTTTGAAAATCAAGGGATTATTGACCAAGTGATTGACCCTCAAGTGTAGGAATGAAAGTGAGTTAGAATTTTCCTTGGAGGGGTTTTATTGTTTACTTAAATGATTTTGCAAGCATTTGATTTATCTTTTGTTTTTCATTTTATTTATCTTTATCAAATGTCAAGGCATGATTTAAGTGATTTGTAAATCACTTGTATTTTATGATGCAAATATTGATGGTGGGGCCTCTTTTGCATTCTATTTTGAAATGTAAAGTAATTTGTTTAAGTGATGGATTATAAATCACTTAAGCAGATTATTATTGTTTTTAATGCAAATTAGAGTCTTGTGTTTTCAAAACACACATGTAGCATGGGTCAAGGTTGTGAGAGACAAAATTATGATTGGTAGCCATGAGGAGAGTGTGTGAGTTGTGCCTTTGACTGTTTTGGAGAGAAATGTTCTATTTTGGAGGTAGTTTTGTGACATTTTTGGTGTGACTATGCTCTTGGCTTGACCTTGGACCATTTAGAGGACATTTTGGAGTGATTTTAGAAGGTTCTTTTTTGGTCTCAGTGTTGCATTCAAATAGAACCTTCTAGATGGACATGTGCGAGGGGAATTGATGGTTTTTGCTTAAGTAACTTCAATCTTTGTATTTGGAGTTAGTTCTTTCTTTCCAATAGAGTGAGAGCTTGGTTTCATGGGTTATCTTTTCAACAGGAGCAATATTGTAAATCAGATGGACTTGTGATACTGTGATTACTTTGAATCAATAAAATAGAACATTTACCTTCTCATTTCATGTTTTATAGTATGTTGTTAGTGATTGATCAGTTTGTTTTGTGAAATTTATCTTTCCTTGCAAACTTGTCTCATGTTTAGCCATCTATTTAGCAGAAAATGCATTGTTGCAGGTTATAAGCTATGTTAGTTAATAGTGTTGATAGTTGTGAGACTTTTGTTTTCCTTCTAAGAGTTTTTCTTAGAAACCTCAGGTTATAAATTACTTATGTGAAATGCATGTGGAAATGAGTTGTGTGAACAATGTTTTATGACATTATTTTGAATGTGATAGGCTATTATAAGGTCTTAGTTAGTTTTTGGTGTATAACTTGAGGTAGTTCTAGTTAATGTCCATGTTTTATGAATATCTTACCCTTTTCTTAGAAATCATTAGTTAGGTGGCATCAAAAGGGGAGCCAACCCATAATCTAGAGGTCTTCTTTCAAATAGGATGTACACACAACCTGAAAGCAGTCCCATGTTACATCAAAAAATGCTTAGTTCTTCTATAGCTTGGAATTTACGGGTGCATATTTGGATCACTAACAGTTCTCATCATACCCATGCCTGGTCGAGTCCCCACTCTCCCTAAAAAGGTTTACCCTCAATCTAAGCCAATGTGATAGTTTACTCATAATTTATTTTGTGTCCTTGATTATGTGAGGTATGTTACATATGTGAGTAAGTGGTCTATACAAATGTGTTATTTTATTGATTTTTCCTTGGTGTGATTTGTTGGTGGCTATGTGGAACCCCTTGTTGGGGGTGGGAAGCTTGCAACCATGTGGTTGGGAGGAGAGCCCATTAGTATTTGTTGTTTTTGTTTTTGTTTGTTTTTTTTTTTTAGGTTTTCATGGAGTTTCCTTGGAGATACTTAAGGAAAGATGATGGTGTGTTGATTTTCAAAAGTCCTTTTTCTTGGTCTTGCATTTGTACTTCATGTTTATAATCTTTGCAAGACTTGTAAACTTTTTCCATTGAAAATATTGTTATAACGATGCCTTTAATGGTACTCAAACATTTATTTAAGTTATGGTTTCATGGGAGGAAGATCTAAGATGTTATGTAATATTGAATTGTATTTTAGGGATTGTATACATATTTTTACATTTAATTTTTAAAGAAGTTAAAAGAAAAGTGTGAAAGTGCTTTGACTCTATGCTTGTAGAAGTAGAATAAATAGTGCATTTGAAAGGAAATCTCATTGTTAAGAAAATGAAGTACTATTAAGTGCAATTTCATGCTTGGTTCAAATTAGTAGAAGTAAGGATTCTCTTGAATATGGAAATAAATTAGATTACTTCATAAATGCCATATAGTCAAGGGATGTTTAGTGTGTTATTATTGTATGCAAACAAAGTATGTATATGTAAAGAAATTGTGTACAATTTGTTCCTTAGGATTTTTGTGTGGTTCCTTGGAAATAAAAGAAAAGCAGGGGAATAAAGTTTATGTTGGCTGAAAATTTCATACAAAAGGTTGGGAATAAATTCTTGCTAAATGATCTTAGTTCTTTTCCTTTTAAACACTATTCTCTTTGTTTTCCAAATGCTTAGACCTTGCCATCAAATTTGACTTTTCTACTACATTGTGCATAATTCTGAAATTATACATTCACTTTACTTGGGAAGCCAGTCTAGGAATTTACTCAAATTTTAATGCTCATTGCATTTTAAATAGATGTATAAAAATTGGGGTAAATTGTAGACATGCAAAATTGACATCATGCATCTAATCCAGATTCACTAATTCCATATCGTCCTTAATCATCCCTTTATCATCATTTTCCCTCTTTAATTAAATAAATCATCTTTTATTTGATTAAATCTCTAAAGTCATTCCATTAAATTAAATAAATTAATATTTATTTGATTTATTCTAACACCACCTTCTTTAATTAATTAAATAAAAATCTTTATTTAATTAAATCTAAATCACATTTTTCTCATCTTTTGATTTAAATCAACCCATAAATCTAAATCAAATAGTCACATCATCTAATACCTCATTAAATTAATTAAACCTTGATTAATTTAATCCTAATCTCCAAATTTCTCTAGATTTTTCCACTTGAACATGAAAATACATTTAATGGATTTATTAAATCCCTATTTTCTTTCAACTTGGCATAAAAAGAGAATATTCTTCCAAATTTGAAAATCCCTCCAAAAGGGTTGTGCCCTTCCAACAAAGCATTTAACTCCCCTCTTACATGTCTCCCACTTCGCATTTAAGACCCTTTCTTCTCCCTTCAACAAGACAACTTTGAAATTTGAAAAGCCACCTAATATCATTTATTGGAAAATTTGTCAAAATGTGCTCAACCTTCATCCTCTCACCTCTTGACAAGTGGCATCTTGTCATTGGCTCATGTTTTGTCCCACATTCATCCATTTTTTCTCTTCTTCTCCCAATCTTATCTATAAATAAGAGGCTTCTCTTCTCATTTAGAGGACACAATCTTATGCACAAGTCTAGTATCCACACTTTCATTTGGATCCACCATCTTCATTGTCATAGCATCTTCAAGGAATTTTTATCATTGAACTAGTCAAGGATTGGGAAAGGGCTACTTTTCATATCAAAGTAGCACTAGTCCACTATGGGATAGGTATACTTCATGTTCTCATATGCTTTGATTATTTTTTTATTTATTTTCATTTTGAAGCATGTTGAAATATCTCATAGGGATGTTGAATATTTGCTTTGTTTTAAATACTAATCATGCTAATAGTTGTATGTTAGACTTGTTTTAAGACATATGCGGATTTTACCATCCAAATAAAGTAAATTAGATCTCATCTGAGTCTAGAAAACACATAGAGTAGCCAACGCTTGCCTTTGTTAGACCATGCGCTGCCTCAAGCACATTCTATTGCTAAGATATCTATAGCACGTGGGTAAAGGAAGAGAAAAGTTAGTTGAGACATGTCACCACTAAGTGAACCTTGTAGAAGTCTCCATAGGTGGTGCTTGGTAGGGGCTGAAATTTAACCATTACCATATACATTGGGTTTGCAACTGATGTCTATTAGATAAGTAACATTGTTGGTTGTGTTCCTGATAGAAGGCATAGGTGACTGCAATGGATTCATGACCATGGTGAGAAAACCAACTATTTTTCCATGTGACAAAATCTAAGTGAGAATAAATCAGGAATGGATGGGTATACTAGAACCTTATTACAAAATATTTGATCAGATCTTATTGAAATGGTATGAAAAAACATGGTTCTTGTTGGAATTTCTCCCAATTCCTGCCACTATCTCCTACCTTTCCCATCTTTATGCATTCCCTCTTGCTGGCCCATGTGGTAAAGTGGTGCCAACCACAGTTCTACTTCCTCTTCTCCTATCTTGTGTGGTCCTGTGATGCCCCTGTGGTCCCACAGGTCCCTCTCTCATTGCTAGCGGTTGTGTAGTGGATTTTCTTCTATGGTGGCAATTTTTGCGTGAAATGTTATTTTCCTTCTATTTTTCATTGAATACCTGATGGATAATATTTAATGTGATTTTGTTTGTAATTTTTGTTGAAAAATTCTTTTCACTTGACGTGAAAAACAAGTTACTAAAGATGTAATTAATGACCATTAGTTCACCTCCTTTTGCTTGTTGGTGAAGTTTTTCATGGTAGTTTTTATGTAAGGATTCTTTTGTTTGTTTTTGTTTTGATTACAGAGAATAGAAATTGTGGAATGTCTCATAGTAGCAAAGTTTGAACAACTCTATTTTATGAAATCAAGTGTATACGAAAAAGAAGGATATAATACAATTATCAGTTTTTGAATAATTTTGTGTGTTTAATTCTTTGCTCTATGTTTTGTTCTTGGTTTTTTTAGTTGTTTTCTCCTCTACCTCTAGCCTTCATGTGGTATTAGAGTAGGTTCATTTTAGCAAAAGGGTTTTCTCAAAATCTCTAGCAAAGGTATTCGGGAAAGTTTTCATAGTGAAAGAATAGCAGTAAAAACAAGCTTGACTAACCCACAAATCCCATAATTTAATGGGAAAAATTATGATTATTGGGAAATCACCATGAAGTTACTATTTTTTTCTCAAGATATTTGGGATCTAGTTGAGAATAGCTATCTAGAGCTAGCTAATGCAACAACATATAATGCTTTGACACAAGTAGAGAAAGATTTGCTAAGAGATAACAAGGACTCAAATACTCTCTTTTACATATTTCAAGTAGTACATGAGAGAATTTTCCCAAGGATTGTAGCAACAAAAAAATCTAAGAAAGCATGGGATACCTCGTATGTGCGGATCATCAGGAAAAAAAATAGGCCCTTAAGTGGGAAAAAAAAAAATTAGAAAAAATTAGAGTTAGGAAACTTGACGTAGTAAATTTGAATAAGCATTCATTATTTCAAAATATGTAAGAATAGAATTTGTAGAAAATTGAATGTAGTTTCTAAAACTACTAGGTTTATTTTTAGAAAACATAAATCTATTTTAGTGAAAATTTGAAATTTCAATGCAAGAGTACTTAAATTTTAGGGAAAAAATAAGAAGTAAAAATCATTCTAATTCACCCTAACCACAATAAAATGATAATATTTTTTATAATATTTTAGATATAAGTAGAGAGGAATCATGTATCGTATGTGATGCATATTTTTTTTGTAATTTTTTTCCATGTAAATAATTAATTATGAATTTTTATTACAACTTTTAAAAAAATATAAAACTACATGTCTCAATTCACCTTAACTTTGTCAAAACTTCATGAAATTTAATTTTTCTTTTTTTTAATCCTATAGTATGCAAACATAGAATTTGATGCAAAGTCTTAGATTCAAAAATGATATCATTTGAAAGCTATAGATACAAGTTAATCACTTATCAATTAGGACTTTACTTCCTCGTATCCAACTAAAAAATGAATAATAATTATTTATTAAATTCAAAGCAAAGCATAATTTATATTGGTGAAACTAAGAATCTCCCTTTAAAAACCCTTTTTTCATTTCATCAATTTTGGGTAAAAATTCATCAGCCACATACCCTACAAATACCTATCATATCGCCACTTTTTGGCTCCATCATGATCCCCACATACCCACTTCCAAAACCTATCAAGGTATGGAAAAGGTGAAAATAGCAAAGCTACAAATGCTGAGAAGAGATTTTGAAACAATATATATATGAAGGAAAATGATACAATAGATTCATTTTTACTCAAATCATTGGACTGGTGAACCAAATTAGATCTCATGGTGAGAATCTAGAAGATGTTAGAGTTGTTGAGAAGATTCTAAGGAGTTTCCCACAAGATTTGAGTCTATTGTTGTAACCATAGAGGAAATAAAGAACCTCTCATAGTTCTTATTTGATGAGCTCCATGCATCTCTCATTTCTCATGAACACAGGCTAAGCAGGTTTGCAAAAATGTCATTGGAGCATGCTTTCAAGTCACAAGATTCAATCAGGCAAGGGAGAGGTAGAGGAAGATGAAATTTTAGAGGAAGAGGAAGAAATTTTTATAGAGGTGGAAGAAGCAGCCCTTCAAGCTCAAGTGGAAGAGTCAACACCCAAAACTCAAGCTCAAGTTCATCTCAAAATCTATCATAAGGACAAAGGTATGATAAGTCTCAAATCCAATATCACTTCTATAAAAGGTTTGGGCATTACATGAATGAGTGTAGAAAGAAATAGTATCATTATAGTAAAAAAATGAAAATTTTATAAAATAAAATCAAAACCAAAAGTCATAACAGAGCACAATGTTTTTGGCTTGTAATGTTGCACAAGCAAGTGAAATAGATGTATGGTTCTTAGATTTAGGCTGTAGTAATCACATGACAGGAAATTTAGAATTTTTTTTAAGTTTAGATGAAAACATTGGGCAATGACAACAAAGTGTCTATTAAAGGAAAAGGAAATGTTAACATTCTAACTAAACAGGGGGAACAAAAGTATATTACAGATGTGTATTTCGTGCCTAGTCTAAAACACAATTTAATGAGTATAG